>JADAQX010000190.1:0-72034 GCA_015476325.1 Cardiosporidium cionae | reverse complement strand
GAAGAGAGAGAAAGAGAAACATATAAAAAAAAGGAGAAAAAAAAAAAAAAAAAAAAAAGAAGAAAAAAAAAAAAGAGAGCTACAGAGGAGGAGAAATAAAAATGTGAGCTGTTTAGAAAGAAAGAATGCAAAAACGTCTACAAAGCTGACTTTCCCTCTTTTAATGAGTTCACAAAAAATTTCATTAGAGTCACCCTTCGCCTGCTGTAGACTTCTTTCCCTCCTAGTAAACCCTAAGGTGAAAAAATAACTAAAAAAATATCTCCTAAATTAAGAGAAAAAACCATCCAACAGTTCTCCACATATAAAATTTACTACTTCTTCCTATTTGAAGAAAGATGACCTTCATTCAAAAAATCTCCTAAGAAAGCGGATGTTTCGTTTGCCCAGCATTTTGGTACATTACGAAGTGTATAGCCTCCACCTCCCAAGACAAGCATTGGAATTCCATAAGTTTTAAGAAATCGAATGGCATAGCCATGACCTTGGAGAAGAAGAATAAGAAGAGGAAAGAAATTTCATATAATCCCATGTGTTATACCCTCTCCATCTTAGAAGGGAAGAAGAAAGGTGAGGAAGAGGGCCATGGAGTAGAAAAATAGAAAGAGTGGCAGCCTTCTCTTTCCTCCTAAAAGTTTAGAGGATTTTGGAGTTATAGTTTTTATTAAAAATACTTTTGATTGGAAATTTTCGCATATCTCTACCACTTTTACAAATGTCTATCGTTTTTGTTTCAAAAAAAATGCAAATTTTAAATCTCTACACAGTTGTTTGAATTAGATGCAGAGAATGAAATATTTTTCTCACCCTTGAGAGAAAGATTGAAGCATCCTAAACGATCTCCAGAAAGTGAATCTGCACCCGATTGAAGAATAATTGCTTGAGGACGATACTGATTCATTACAAGGACCATTACCTGAAAAGAAACACAGCTTAGATGCATTCTAACACCCTCTTGTTCCAGTAGAGAGGAAGGGAGGGAAGAGGGGAGAGAGGGGAGGGGGAGAGAAAGAGAGGAGGGGGGGAGGAGAGAGAGGGGAGAGAGGGGAGAGAGTGAGAGGAGGGGAGGGGAGAGAGGGGAGAGAGGAGGGGAGAGAGAGTGAGAGAGGAGGGGAGAGAGGAGGGGAGAGAGGAGGGGAGAGAGGAGAGAGAGAGGAGGGGAGAGAGATAATAAAAACATTCATAGCATTTTAAAACTCCCCTTATAAAATATATAAATTATAAAGAATCCCAAAAAAATATCAAACAACTACAGAGAAAATCAACACAGTTGAAATATAAATGTTCTTACAGCAAATAGTAAAAAAAAATTCTAAAAGTAAAATTTGCTAGCAAAAAATGCAGTCATCAAACACTCTTATAAATATAACTCTTTGTTGCCATTCTGTGAAAAGAAATTTAAAAAAAAATATATTCTACATGCTTTCTCATCTGTGGAGTATCCATGCACAAAGCTGTCTTTACTACTCTTTAGAATACTCTGTGAAACGAATTTCAAACATTTTCCAACATGTAAAGTTAAAAAAATTAATAAAAATGATAGAAATACATCCCATATGAAGTATGATAAAAGATTTTGAATAGAAGAGAGAATTCTTTTTAGTATAAATTAAAAAAAAAAAAAAGAATTCTTTTTAGTATAAAAAAATTCCTTTTATTATAAAATAAAACACATACTCGTATCCTCTACATCCATTTTAAAAAAATAAAATAAATACACTATTACCTTTTCAAAGAGAGTCATGAAGGTATCATCATCAACACCTTCTTTTAAAGGAATATTGACAGAATAACCCACTCCTTCATCCACTCCTATATCATTGATAGCGCCTGTCCCAGGGAAATAATCTCCATATTTATGAAAGGAGCAGCACATCACTCTAAACATATCCATACAAAGAAGAGAGAGTGTAGATAAAAATTGTATTCTTCTATCATTAACAAAGAAATAACACTCCTTAGGTGAAATTTTTCTCAAAAAAAAAAATAATAATAATGGAATGTGGAAATCCATCCATAGAAGAAGAAACGCACCGTGGGCTTGAATAGAACGCTTCTTCTACACCATCTCCATGATGAACATCAATATCCACATATAAAACACGATTCTGATACCTAGATATCAGAAAAGAATCAAAATAGATTAAAAAGTAATGGGCATGAAAATGGACAAATAAAAAAAAATTATAGAGAAGGAGAAATTAAAAAGAATTATAAAGTATATTTTTTTATTATAATAAAAAAATTACATATTCTCATAAATATTAAAATAAAAAAAATTAACAAAAATTCCATATAAAAATAAATATATATAGACGCAAAGCAGGATATCCATACAGAGCCTTTGAGAAGAAAATAGTAAGAGGACACACCCTGAAGAGTGGCTATATAAAAAATAAATTCTGATACGAAAGATTCTCTCATTCAGAAGTTCTCTATCCTCTTTCAATTTAAAAATAATATTACTCATGGATATACCTCAAAAATTCCAAAGCTGCCAATACACAATCATTGATATAACAAAATCCAGAAGCTTCATGTTTTTTCCCATGATGAAGGCCACCTGCCCTGGATAAAGAAATGTGAGATTATAAAAATAGAGATTTCAAAGATGTTTATAAATCTCTCACAAAAGAAGATGGAAAGAGTGAAGACATTCGTGTAGAAAAACAAGAAAACAATTGAAAAATGAAATAAAGGAGAAGGAAAAAAAAATTAAGAGTTATAAAGAAGTATAGTTTATGATTAAATATATCCAAACGCTATGAGAGATTATCACACACAACGTCCACAAAATTTCATCTTTATGTTTACTTCTATAATATTCTTTCTCTCTCTCTCTCAAAAAGTGTTATCGTTTACAGTTTTCTCCTACCAATTGATAGCCACATCGTAGTTATTTTCCATGAGTTTTTGAGCACCTCCTGTCATTTTAAATATATTTATATAGAGAGAGATATATATTTATATATTTACATATATTTATATAGAGATATATTTTTATAGATTTACATTTATATATAGATATATATTTATATAAAATACCCTCCAAGTAAAGGCATCTACAAAACAGAGAAACAAAGGTGAATACACTCTTTTATAGGCAAAATATATAGAAATGTATATTTTGATATGCAGAATCAAAGACAAGAGCCTCTACAAGGGAGGAAAAATGATAGCATGGGAAGAGAAACTACTGCCTCTACTTCGTAGCATTTCTCTCTTTGGTTGTGCAGATGTTTGAAAGAATTTCATAAGACAGGCACTTCTTTATCCATCAAAATTATTATTTTCAATACATTTTCTCCATACCGATGGATCCACCCGAATAAATACCACAAAATTCCCAAAGACCATCAAAAACGGGGCAATCTTCACCTACATTAACTGTAGAGAAAATATATCCATAAAAAATCAAGGAAAAGAAAAAAAAAAGAAAAAAAAAAAAGAGATTTGCCTCGAAAGGGAGAATATATAAAAATAGAGAGAAAATTCTTATAAAACATCTTCCCAGAAAACAAAACGATTGGCCTGTGACGTATCAAAGTTTTCAAGATTATAAAGTTTGCTTCTTGTACACTACCAAGAACATCTCTATAGGAGGGGGAAATAAACTAGGAATTCTTTCTTTTTTCTATTATAGTATAAAAGAGAGAGAGAGAGAGAGGAACAAAAGAATCAAACAAAGAAATAACAGAGTGTAGGAAGATACAGCCACTACTGAATAGAAAAAAAAGTGATTAAAAATTATATATACATCACTCAGGAGAGATATCTCCTGCATTCCTTCAACAGGAGGCGAAAAAAATGCTAAAGAACTCCCCCTCCTTCCCCTCTCTCTTAATAAAAATAGAGAAGAAGATGATTTTGAAACAGAAATGATAAAAATTCAAAACCATGGATAGAGAGAACATCAATTTAAGAGAAACTGCTTTCCAAAAACATAATTGCAGAGGCAAAATGCTACGAAGAGGAATCACAGCCATGAGAGTCATGTATACAACTCTAAAATAGTTTCTAAAATAGTTTTTCAAATTTTCCAAAACAGTTTAAACATAAAACTATAAAAGAAGCTCCCCATCGATGTGTGTGGAGAGGAGAGATTCTACCAACACTCGAAATACGTTTGTTAATCTACTCCTTACAGCGTCCCATTTGATCTCCATAATCAGAGATATTCTCCGCCGTCACCATTTTCAAAAAATCAACATAATCATTTGAATGAAAACGTGTCAAATCATTGACAGAAGGCAAAATAGGAACCTTAGGATAATAGACAGAAACAAAAAGTAAGGAAATCATTTTCATTCTATGGAGTATCCTAGAGAAATACACGATTAGAGTTTCTGATGAGTGTGTCAATGGACTCTCTACGTTGTTTTTTCCTTCTTTTATTCTTTTATTTAAGATATGCCAGCAAGCTTCTCGTTTTCGATTGAAAATTTAATAAATAAAGTGTGGTTTTTTCCTCATAAAAATTACACCCCTCATTCCCTTGTTTCCTCTTCCTGTCTCCGTAATCTCTGTAGTTGAAAAGAATTCTTTTGGTGATAAATGCATATCTATGACAGACTTTTATTCAAATTTTATTTTAGAAATGAAATACAGTATAGGATGCAAAAAACGATTCCTACTATAAAGATTAGGACAAAAACATATCTCCACAGAGAGAGTAAAATAAAAATAAAAATTTCATAGACAGAACGTGTGTGAAACAAGATAAAATTTCACACACATCTTGAAAAGGGTGTAAAATTTCATATAAAAATAGCCTTCACTTTGCCAATATTTAAAAAAGCAAAAAATCTCGCTTCTATAAACACTAGGAATTTCAAAAAAAAATTAGAGAAGGAATAAAAAAATATGGCTATTTCAAAGCCCAAGAGTATTCAAAAAAAAAAAAAAAAAAAGAATAGATGCTTCCTCTTCTCTACACTCACCCACTAGAGAAGCACAGAAGTTGATTTGCATAGATAGTCTACAAAAACTCACCAGCATTTCCATCTTATCAAGGAGTCCATAGGACGCAACAAGATCATGCGTCATGCGAACACGATGGGGTTTCATGGGATGACCCATTCCATAGTGATAATTCCCAATTTCTTCTGTAAAATGGCATAGGAGAAGAGCTTTATATATATATATATATCAAAAACTCGATTTAAAAATCATTAAGAGAAACTGAGAAATATTCACTTCCTATGTATACGTTTTACAGGCACATAGCAAGAAAAGCATCTCGAAAATGAAAATTGGATGGATACCCAAATGTTGACTCTCTTAAAAAAGAATACGATTGAAGCATCAAAAGTAGCTTTTCCATATCCTTCCCTATAAGTAGTTTCATTGGTGTACTCAGATAGACAGCGTAGGCTAGTAAACATTCTCTTGTCACATTGAAATGCCAAGGATATATCTGTAGTAATTCATCCCATCCATAACTTCCATCAGTAGGCTCAATTTTATGAAAAGAAGCCTTCCAAGTCCTTATTCCAAAAAGTAAACACTCACAAACTCTCTATTATAGTTCAAGCAATGCTTGCAAAACAAAAAATGAAACTCTTCGGTACTATCTCCTATTCTCCTGCAAAGTGAGCAATGCTTTCCCCTCCAAAATTACCATAAAAGTCATTCTCTACCGCTGAATACCGCAAAGCGAACTTCGCCTCTACCCATTACTAAAAATTATATTATTTCACTGCTCCCCTTCATTCCCGCGAGTATGCGTGATCCTCGATTAAGTTGAACAAAAAAATGTAAACCAAAACTGCCTACGTAACGGCGTTGATCAATGCTTCTATACATATATACAAAATGGCATCAAAATACCATGATAAAAATAAGCCACGCGTGGCTTCCCCATTAGGGCCTAGAGAATGCCACGCAATGAACACTGTCTGAAGAAACAGAAATAATAAGTACAGCTGGGAGTGAAGATATTTCTTCTGACGATTGGGCAAAGATGTCCTCTAATTTCTTCCCAATATTCTACACTTAGAGAAGTTCTCAGTATTCTGAAAAGAGCGTGTCCTCGATTCTATGGGCCGTGTCTGCTCCGCATTTGACCCAAAGACAGTAGGATACAAAAACAGTGTAAAACGGCCTCATTGAGATCCTACTTTCAGGCGTTTTTAAAAAACAAAAAGTTTTTCAGATAGGCTCAACCTATCATCACAGCAACAAAAATGGTAAAACAAGCCAAAGGCTTGAATTCCAGCAGATATCGTTTTGTGGATGTTATCTAGCCCTAGGGGATGTCGAGACATGGAGCCATCTCAACACAAACACGATCAAAAACAACTTATTTTCGAAAAGAGAGACTTTGTTTAATTTAATCCATAGGAGAGGCTATACAGATAAGAGAAAGAATTATAACGAAATACGATTGAATAGACAAACCTTGTTGATTTATTGTAATCGTCTTAACGAGTTGACGGAACTTAATCGTAATGAATGCATACAGGACAAGAGGAGAGAGAGGCACACTTTGACTTGTTGGGGACCTTAATCTTGTAAGTGAGCAAGATCTTTTTACCCTTGCATTATAAGTGTATGGTTGTGCTTGAGGGGTTAGCAATTTATTGTAGGCAAGTCTGATTGGGAAGCCGACTTTAGGCTATAAATAACTAGGCAGATTGATATTAGATGTTCGGGTACCTAAACGTTGATATGAAGGAAGTTTTTGGTTAAGCATTGAACAATTTAATAGTGTTAATTTTCATGCAGAATCTTGCGATGGATGCGGAATAGAAGAACAACCCTCTCACATACATGCAAAAGACACTTTAACTTTTTACTTGAATGACGTGTAGAGAATGTTGCTTTAAAAGAGACCCCTATTATTTCGTTATTTTTAAATTTCAACTTATTTTTTTATGAGTTACATTTTTCGGAATAAGAAGCATTTGATAAATATGAGTTTGTTTGTTTTAGCAACAGCTATCCTTTTCAGTGAGGAAATTTTACGCTTGGTCATTTTCTGAATTTGAAGTATAGTTCATTATTGTTTTTTCATACTGCTTGCTTTCATTACAAAGAGTCTATGTAACAAGTAAAACTGTAGATGCGTAAGTAGTGTAGATAGAAGAATGATAATTAATATTAGGATAAGTAATTGTAATGTGAATGATATAATTAATATATAGAATAGGTAATTGTGCTTTGAGTAAGTAGTGTAGGAATAGGAGCGATATAATATTATAATACGAGTTAGAAATTAATTAATACTCATACAGGAAGTAGTTGCGAAAATAGGTGTAGTAGAAGTAGAAATTGAGTGAATGACTCGATTTAGAGTACGAGTCGACTCGGTCTGTATTCGAATACGCACAAATACAACTGACATCTGATGAGCGACAACGAACATACACATAGAATTAAATGCAGAATCGGAACAAGAGGGGGAGTGAGTCGGATTAGTCGTATTGTTTTAGTCTTTTCTAGTCACAAATGTTTGTACTAAATTAGGGAGGAAGATGTATTTTAATTCAATAATTTTGCTATAACTTATCTTCACCTGTTTCATCTTTCGATATTTCCCCCCGTTCATATATTGTCAGACATTTATAGTTTACCTGTTCTTAAACTTCTTTGTTGCCTGTTGATGTTGTTTGTAGCAAGTTCTTTTCAATTGCTTAGTTATTGCAGCACGTAAGAATAAACCCTCAATTAAACATATAAGCTTATTTATATAATTCGCTAATTCTATGTAACTTTGGTGATCTAAAATATCTCCACTTTCACAGTACATCAAGCAAATTTTTATTTAATGTTGAGATTGGTTGAATGGGGATTGTTCACTACTAATAAGCACAAAAAATTGTCGACATGTCATTGTTTCTCTGTTAAGTAGGGTTTATAGAAATATTTAAGAAAAGTATCACAGAAAAAAGGAGAATAGTAACTTAGTTCTATACTAAAAAATTGAGTAACATCAACAAGAGAAATCAAATTATCTAGGAATGGCAGCTGAATTTGTTGTTCGATGAAAAAATCTATCAAATCATATTTTTGTCGTATTGTATTGGTAAATCTCGTAGGATGTGAATGTAGCGTTTTCTCTAAGTTGCTCGGATTAGAATTAGTCACATTCTGCTAGCCGTGTTTTATAGACTTTGGCTGCTTATAGTTATTTTATACGGTAGGACTTTAAATAGCTGATTTCTATTCAGTTGATAAGGAGGGAGTTTTCTCTAACAGGTATAATGAAACATAAACTTACTCTACGCTATTAATTACTGTCCGCAGAAATAAGTATGGAAAGGGGAAAATTCATTCACTCCTTCATTCGTCTACGCTGCAAGAAAAAAACAGAAGAAATAATATAAAAATCCCTAAGCTAATACCATTACATTCTCCTCTTCAAGAATGTAAAATAAGTGCTTCTTGATTGCGTGGGAATATAGAGGAAAGTATGGCATCTTTGGTTGCTGCGATGCTGTGCGGCTCGCTGTCCCCAAATCGTTCCTTCCGTACGTACATTACTATATCCACTCCCATATCCTTGGGAAAAACTGTGGATTGTTGACTTCTCTAGTTTAGGAGAAATAACTATGTACTAAAAGAAAAGGTACTTGTGATAAAGATGAATTAATTATAATAAAATAATGAAATAAAATGGATGTTCCGCACTATTGCGGTACCACTGTTGTATGGGAACATTCTTAACTTAAAACACTTTAATTTTCTTCGAATCAATCAAGTGACTCGAAAATCTAGAAATTAAGAGCACTATCTTGCTCAGTTTTATTTATTTCTTGTTTTAACTTTTTAAGTAAAACATCGATTCTTAACCTTTGGTAAACTTTTTTAAAACGTGCGGCAAGAAGTTATCGTGAAAGGGTATTTACAAAGTGAATTTCGTTTTTTCAATAATAAAAATTTTAAGAAACCTCTTTTTCATTAAAAATCACAAAATCAAAGAAAAAAATAAAATAACAGAGCCGGAACGAGATTGCGTGTCAGATTGTATAATAAACGGTATTTTTTTTTACTCTCAAAAAAACACTCGGGCGGCGCCGATTGGAAACGATCAGGCAGCCCTTCACAGAATATATATGGGGGCGGTTTTCTCTCACTCCGGCAGGTCGCACAGCAAACACGTGTAGAGTAACGAATAAATTAGGTCCGGCTGCCGCTCAATTCCACTCTCTTTCCGTGTAATAGGAAAATTGTGGTACCGAAATATACCAAGTAGTTACTCTCATTCAAATTATAAAGACGGCCTTCCAGATTTTTATTATTTCTAGCTATTGAAGGAGAAAATTCAACACTGGTAAAAAAGACAGTATTAAGGGCAACTGCTCTGCCTCTTACCATGTTCTGCAAATCTGTGCGCAACTTTCTTGTCTCTCGGCTTTTCCAGCTCTAGTTGGCTTATGGAATGTACTTTTAGTCTGTTTTCTTCTCTTCGCCTATTGTTTGACTTGTTTTGCTTTTTGCATTGTAGCATGGTTGAAGACGTATTATTTAAAAAATATGTTGACTGGCTACGCATTGAGCACAATTTTATGTGCAGAGAATTGACCTGTGTTCAAGAAATTGCATCAGTTTACTTTGTGCCTGTGTAATTCTAAACACCTTTTCTCAAATGGATGCTTCTGCCCCTAGGGCTGCGGATGCTACCGCTTCTCCTCGTACGACAGGTGCCTCCTCTTCTCCCCAACCTGCTGCAGAACCACTAGTGCGTGCTGCCATTGATGGGTCTAAACTCATATTACGACTTGGAAGCGGCGCACATGTGGTTGCTGAACTGCCTAGCAGGCTTCTTGTTGGAACTGAACATTTAAAGATTACAAGGCTTGCATCAAAATTCACAATTTCATCACAATCCGAAAAGCCTCAGCTGGTAAAATTGCTTATATTATTTACTTGACATTGCATGCTCAAAAAGTAATCTTTAAAAATATTTATTCCTCGTTTAAGCAGAAGCTGGTAGGCCTTTAATTGGTTTTTGTGACTGAGTGATTACAAGATGCCGACTCACTCGTGTGTGTCGGATCCTGTCCATTTTCTGGAAGAATGATCAATTTTTCATTTGCTGGTGATAGTCAAGTTTATCATTCCCTATATATTTATTGTTAGCATGTTGATCTCGAACATCCCCGTAACGCAATTCATTACATTGTTTTAGTATCATGCAATTTGCAGATTAATCCTGGACGAACTGCTACGATAGATTTTTTTTAATTTAGCATATAGCGCTTATAATTACCTGTTCTGTTCAAAACTATATTATGTTTTCTATTTCTGTTTCTTTGCTTCTGTTTTCAAAAGAAATTATGCAAAAATTTATTACGAGTGCAGGGAAGAAAATTTCAAGTGAAACTGTGTGCAGTATGGTTGATTTTGTCAGTATATATTTAAATTATTCTATCCACTGCATGCAACAAGGCTCAAGTGCTTATTTAATTTTATTATTTTGTAAATTGTCCTTCTACCCATTTTTCCTACGCTGTAAGGGTAGACGAAGTGCTTGTCACAGTCCTGATTCCTTGTTTATTTGTCTTCACTCTTGCTCAGGCTATTATTGATGGTTCAACTAACCATATATTTTTTCCTATTCATCTCGATATGTATGGTATAGTGTATACAGTAGAAGGTTGCTCTCATGTAATAGTCGGAAATGTTACGGTCTGCAAAGTGAATAATCGAGCATTTCCATTCAAGGTTTGCAATAAGTTTGTGGCTCCACTTGCGTCTGAACTCATCAATGGAGGAGCAGTTGGCAATGGAGAAAATTCTTCAAATCGATCAAGCTCTAGCTTAAAAGAAAATCAAGCGGGAAATGAATTATTGTTAAAGAATTACAGAAAAAACCTACAAAAAAATGAAATTAAACACACTGTTTTTCTTAAAGGTGACGAGAGTCTTACCCGATTGGTATTATCTAATGGAGAAAAATTGATGATACATAGCGGAAGGATTATTGCTTGGACTGCTGGAATTAGTTTTACATACAGGCGTTGTTGTTGTCTAAAAAAGGTTAGTCATGAATTTATATTAAGTATGCATGAGTTCTGTTTATTTTTGAATGCAGTTTTTTTTTTTTTTATATAATTAACTTACTCACACTTTGTATTGTTTTATACGTTCTATTTATCTTATTCGCATATGTTTTTAGAAAAGGAAATTTTGTTATATAAATACCACTTTATAGGTTTTAGCGGTACAAGCAGAAAATTGTGGAGCCGTCTGGATTTTTAACCCATATAGATATACTACTGGCACCCCCATTCATAAGTAATTATTCATTTTTCTTCGTTTCATAATGCTGCGTGTTTCTGTAATGCATTTGAGTGTACGGAGTAGCGAATTCACCTTTTCTGAGATAAATATTCTGTACAATTTGAGTATTGATTCTCATTTTTGTTGAAATCTCTGCTTTATTTTTCAGGCATGGTTATTCTGTAAATTAAGGTGACTACTTGAATATTTTCATAAAAATCACTGCTGTTATTTTTCAGTGACGCCTCGGCAATCCTTATGCTGGCACTGCTTTAAATACGCACCTTGCAATGCAGTAAGGGTATTATTTGATTGAACAAATCCTTCTCATTATTTTGTTCAAGAGTGTGTACACTTCAACAAAGAGTTCTTTATTTTTCCTCATTGACTCATCTTGCTAGTAGCTCTCTTGAGCAAGTTATTTTGTTGTATCATCTTTAAAATCTTGATTTACCGATATCCCTAGGTGGTCAAACATTTTATTTTGATATTACTCCTTGGCTAGAATAACATGAAGTCATTGATAACTTGGCATTTTCATTCAATAATTCTACTATAGAGCATGACGTAAGATTATAGATGAGATGAAAAAGCAATTGCTATGGCATGTATTTCTGATGAGAAATATTGGAAGAAATGCGCCTTTGCATGCCCTTCTCCCTGTTCCCTACATTGTACAAAGCTAATATGAAAGTTTGTGCGTTCAAGATGGTAATATCTTCATTGGAGCAACAGCATTAATTTTTCATGAAAACTCCATACTACTATCAATGAGTGTTTTTTGTGTAAAGGAAATTAGTTTCATTTATACAAAGAGTACTGATGAATTTTGTGATGCAAAATTGCTTAGCTGTTTTGATAAGTAATTGTAGCTGGCAGCTTTGTATATACTAGAAAGAACAATGTGGGCGTATCAAGGTACTAAATAGAATGATTTGTGTAAGGATTCGATCAATTTTATTGTTTTGATAATTAAAATGAAGCCCCAAAAGAAAAGATTCTCTAAATATGATTTGTTGGTACACAATTTTGTGCGCTTGAGGAATGCTACTACTCTTAAATTCATCGCAATTCCAACCGAAAACAAAGTGTCTTGTATTTTCAAAGCACTGTTGGCCAGAAATGTCTAAATAGATACAAAAAATCACCTTGACAAGCCCCAGAATGAATTGAAATGCAAACAGTAAATTCCTCGGGAATGATCACAGCATCAGGCAAAATTGAAATGCCAACAGTAAATTCTACGTGAATGACCACAGCATCAGGCTTGTGGCCTTGAGTAATTTCTTCCACTGGAATAAACGATGAGCGCGGTTAGCAAAAGAAAAAAGATTTAATGGTATGCATATCTGGTAACTACTTCAGAATAAAATGGAAGAAAAAATTGTTGGAAACTTGGAGTCATACTTATCTGCTATCAGAATCTTAAGTGGGTATTTTGACGAAATACTCGTTTTTGCAGCCTTTTCGATTAGAAATTGGCTTAAGTCGCTGAATACATGCAGTCCCACTCAATTTACTGCTTTTCGGCGAGCCAATTGATACTTATCATTCTACTTCAGTTAAGCCAATAAATACCCTAATATATCCGCAGGAAAAACAAGTGCTTTCTTTTGAAACCATTTCATCGATAGATACGGAAGTAACTAGACGAACTTTATTGTGCAAAATTAATACCCTGAAGTATTCTTCAAGCTAATTTCATTGAGCAGTAACATTTTGTTTGATCATTAGCATTCCATGATAGCTGCAACTCTCATTAGCAACAGATTTACAGATAAACGTAATCAATAAATACATTTTTACTGCATAGTTCCTATCTAAATTATTTTTTCTCTATTTACTTTAGTTCTAAAATAAATGAAAGGTACAAAATTTAAAAATCATACCAAGAACTGTTCTCAAGTTAACCGGAAATATTGATTGCTCATTATTCGAATTTTTTTTTAGCTTTCCATCGCGTACTTGAGCATTGCATTATGTCTTTCTAAATTTATGTGCCTCCGACTTTTTAATATGCAAATGTTTCATCTACCAAACGTAACTGATATGACCCAAGCCCCACATTCGAGAGGAAATATAATTAATTATCAGGTAATAGCACTATTCAATAATGAGATAGCATCGAAATGCAACTTTCTGTGATCTTAGAAAAAGTTCACAGGACTTGTAGGCGATGCGAAGATATTTTCCAACGGCGAGAAGAGTATCACCAAAAGACTTCACCGTGGTTCTTTTTTCAATCTGGGTGGTGAGAATCAAAGTGATAGAAAAATCAAAACCTTTTCTTTTTTTTATGAAATTGGAAAACGATTCAATGACTGGAGTGCTGCAGGATTTGTAAATAGTAACGTAACGGCTGTAATTGAAGCGCTTGTCGCCCAAAGCAAACCATTGAACTAACACGCCCCCTATTTAGAGTTAAGGTTCTACTTCGTTGTTAATATTACTTCCGTGTGTGTGACCTGTCGAATCCTGTGCCCCCTCACTGTAGAATTGTAATTCAAAGCCTAGCCACGTGCCAACTCTTGCGCGAAACGCTTGGAAGCGCAAAATAATTCAAAAATCAAGAATGTTTGCAGTACTGATAATTTCACTGCTTCTGTACACCGCACAATAAAAGGCTTACTTTTTGCTTTCGTCTATTCTTTATAATGTATAATTTGTCGAGAAATAGCTCTCTAGCGCGTTCTCTGTTTGCAATCCTTCATTAGAGTAAATAATTTTGGCTTCTTCGCGATAGTCTGTTGGCATCGAGCAGCGGAATGTATGCTAGCTACTAGACATATTCTGTTTGCTTGAGCAGCTCGCTAAAAACGTAGTATTCGTTAATGTTGACTCTTTTTTTATCCCCGTAGTTGCACGCCCATGAACCGCTTTAATTATTTCCACTCTTCGTTGTAATCATCTCGAGAAGCTTTAATTCGATCAAGGGGGGAAAAAAATTGGTACAGGACTACATCTCAACATTAAACTTTTTTTCAAAAGTTTACTATCTTTCGCTTCTTAATTTGCGCGAGGTAACGCCTATTTGCTACCTGTATTTTTTTACTTTTCATTCTTATTCACTATGTCGACGATTGGTATGCCCCCCCATTTATTGGCCTTGTTTCAATCGCGCCCTCCATTGGACTATTTGGAGGCTCCGCGAAAGCGTAAAATGCCTAGCTATGATGGAATGGCTAGTTGTGTAAATTTATTTGAGGATGGCCCACCCCCTCCTGTTATACCAACAGAAACTCCCAAAGAGCGCTGGGCACGTTTAAAACGGGAAAAACGGCTGAAACATGAAAAAGAAAGGAAGGAAAAAATATTGGAATATGAATCACGAGAGGACTCTACATCTCTCACTACCGACGCTCTACGCACACTCTTTGTTGGACGAATTAGCTATGAGACAACGGAGAAAAAACTGAAGCGGGAGTTTGAACAATTTGGTCCCATACGTAAGGTGCGCTTAATCTATGACCGAAATGGCAAAATGCGAGGATATGGCTTTATTGAATTTGAATCAGATAAGGACATGAAGGAAACATACAAGCAAGCGGATGGAAAGAAAATAGATGGATGGCGTGTAATTGTTGACGTTGAACGTGCACGTACGGTCCCCGGGTGGCTACCACGACGATTAGGAGGCGGCAGAGGTCCTCCTCGAGGTAGTCAAGGTCAACCGAGGATGCTTCCTGCACCTCCTTCTCTTTCATATTCGAAAGATCACCGGGAAATCGAGCGAGACAGAGATAGATCAAGAGAGCGACCCGATAGAGATAGGACACGTTACCCTGGTTATCCAAATAAGAGGGACGAATCCTACAGGTCGCGACGAAGTCGGAGCCGATCCCGGGAAAAACGGTAAATATAGTTTGCTTTCCAGTGTTTACGTAGAAATGAATGTCCGTGTTGACATGCTTGAATGTGTGTACCCATTGTTTGTCGTCAACCTACATTGCAAAAATGCCATGGGATTAGCCAATTTTATGATACTCTTTTAACGAATGTATCTGTGAATAAAAAATGGATCTAGTCTGATGTTTATCGTTTGCTCATGTTTTGTAATTGTACATGACGTAATTTTTATCATTCGACTCTCCGAATTTATATATTTATTTTTAATGGTGTATATACACGTCCACATGCGAATGTAGGGGAAATATTCGTGAATATGATAGCAGACGACGAAATCGTAGCCGAGAAAGAGAACGCCCTCCGAGGTACGTTTAACCGATATAGAAGAGAAAAGGAGTAAACAAACCTGAATTTTTCAGTGATTTCTTCCTTAATTACGTGGTTTTGCACTTTTTAATACATCGAACCCATTGCTTTTTGATCAGGGAACACCGACGTGATTATTGAATGACGGTGGCTAATTCTACTTGTTGGTTCTCATCACTTCTACGTTTGCCTCGAAAGCATGCCTATAAACTATTTTTTTTTTTTAAACGAATTAGAATGTAGTGTAGGCCTTAATTTTTCTTAAATGGCCTACGTATCTTTCAATGCGCATTTTCAATTATCTACTCGGATTAACGACGTTTCAAATATTTAGAAAATTAGAACTTAATTTCACTTTCTTATCAAAAGAGAACGAATGAATTCCTCTACTTTAAAAAAGTGTGTTTTCAACGGCTGAATGTGCAACGGGAAAACATTTCAAAATAGATTTCACTGTATCTCCACAACATCATTGCAAGAGCAAAATACAAATCTATTTTACAGCATCCGCTTATACTTCCAAAATTAGAGAAGTGTTTAATTTTTAAGTATTCTGAGTCGTGTTTAAAAAAGATAATAATTCACTCTATACACAATATTCAACAGCTATCTTCTCCGAAAAAATAGAACCTAACCAATAGTGCAAAACATTCATGTGACATGTACAGCAAAGAGTTTCCACCATTCCAGAAAGCTGCCCTGTCTTGGGTAGAAGAAAGGAAATAAAGAAACTGAAACAAAAAGATTTTATTCCTCATCACCTATCGAATAAATATCTTTTCTTCGGAAAATGAATATCAAGAAATAGTATAAATTGCAAAAATTTGCAGCCAAACCAGTTAAACAATACCTACGAAAAGCCTCTTTAATTTTAAGTATACGGACTAGCTTACAGTTACATGTAAAGATACATTAATAAAAAGAAATGTATACAGGAGGTTCTCTTCATGCCAAATTAATTACAATACAAGCGCTTATATATATGGAAAATAAAATGTTTCAAATGCACACTGATTCTGCAAAACTTACAAATAAGAATAGCAACACTAAAGTCCTCAAATAAAAGTTACCTACAAGCAGACATTCACTTATTTTGAGACAAATTTCTTTTTGTTGGTGTTAATACTTGATTTTTCCATTCTATGTGACAATTTTATCCCAAAATGAAAAACGTAAATACGGTTAGTGTTTCCATTATAAGCATACTACCTCGATGCTCAGTAAGATTTTTAAATCAAGAACAGCTATGTGCTAAAGGAAACATACCCTAAAAATACATCATCGACAACAAACGTGCCATGGATACAAGTAATATCGCTCGTATCTCAGTTTATTTCAAGACAGTAAATACATGCCATGAAATCTAAAATTGCTTGCAAAAGACAATAACTGGGCAATATCCGACCCAAACTACACTAATTCTGTATAATCCTTAGAAAAGTAGACGGAAACACCAGGAAAAGATGAATCCAAATATATGCTAGAGTTTATCTAGTTTCTCTGCAACAACTTTGTTGTTTTGTTTGCGTAGCTGCTCTCGTTGCAAAGTTTTATAATCGAAAGTACATCTGTGCATATCTGAATGAAGATGTTGTGCGCAAAAAGTATAGCCGCAGCGGCAAGCCAGTCCAAGTAAGCCAAGTTTTCGAGAACATTCATGACATCGTAACGTATCACGCTATATATAAAAAGAGATACATAACATATATTTAAGAGAATGCTAGCAAAAAAAATGGGCATTTTGTAATATTCAATTTCTTCGCCTATAAATATACAGCTACTTCGTAAAAGAAACGATACAAACTGCACATAAATGTGAGCAACATTTATGTTTCTCTCCAGAGCTACTAGTTCATTCTTACAATGATAGCATGATCACATATTCAACAAATGCTAATGCTTAGACAAAGTAATATCACTCTTACATGCTTAGGTGAAGTAGCAGCTTTTGCCTCGGTCACCTCAGCTATATTTGACGTAGAAGAAAGAGCTGAAACAGAATTTGAGGACCGTTCTTCACTGACTATTCGAGAATCTTCACAACGTGGAAATGGCTGCGTACTAATAGAATTGGGGCGTGCTACAGGAGAGGATTGTTCAAAGGTGGAAAGAGTAGAATTAAATGCTGGTCCTAGAGGTAAGACTCGATTAGTGGACAGCTCAGAAGATCGCTTCAATCTATGCTTAGCTCCATGTGACTGCTCGACCGACATAGATCGCTGATCCTTGGGTGCTTGTTTTTGTAAAAATTCATGATAACATTTAGAGCACAAGTTTTGATTAGCGGGATTTCCGTAAAATCCGCAATTGTTAGCACATAACTGCGGTCGAGACTGCAAAAGAAAGCACAATTGAACGCGCAGATAATAATGGCCCGCATGCTCATTCCTAAAGCACTAATACGAGAAAAAAAACACGCGAATCTCTCCTTTTCGACATGACATAAAAAAAATACAAGAGGGCCAGGTAAAATATTTGAGAGGATTTTTCAAGTAGACTGCGGAGAGTAATTCTGTCATAAACCAAAGAATTTATATTCAAGACTACGTGAAATGACTCACTGTTTGTTCTTTCTGTTCAGAATTCATTATTGCAACGAGAAGAATCAAAGCGTTCAGATTCCATGAAATATGCGAAAATTAATTCGTGACGGCAAAAATCCCAATCGATATAATTTACCGGATAAACGCCCATGCAGAACGGTAACAAAGAAATAATCTACCCGTCTGTATTTTTTAATTCGAAATACAAACTTTCTCACGTCACTTGATAGTTCTCAAATCGGTGCAAAACTCCTGCAAACGCAGATTGAAAAGGGCAATCAGCAGCGACGCGAAACCAAGGCAACGGTATCGCACTCGCATGCAGTGCAACTCAAAAATTCGGGCAAATTGCAGAAATTTAAGCTGGTAGTTGACAAAAAGAAAAGGTGGAATCGAAAACAAGGGCATAAAATAAGCCAACAAAAAATTAAAATTTGCCAAGAAGACGCTCATGTGCAATACCTCCACAGCAGAACGCATAATTACTTAACCGATCGCCTCTACGGAGAAACAGTTTTCTATCAAGCCTTACAAGAGTGTTAAAAGCACGATACGAAAATGGTTAAAGAAAATGCGGCCTAAAGGCTACGTACAAGTTTCTTTCTCCTCGAAAAGAGAACTCGGAAAAAGGATTACCAAAAATATCCTTGGCAGGATATTACGCTGAAAAGATGAAAATATCTCCGTTTTGTAAAGTAAAAAAATGAACCATGAAAAAACAATAGGAGCTCCAGGTAAAGCAATTTATCAGAATCTTTGATGACCGCATAAAACGTATACACGAAAACATTAAAATCATCTCTTGGGGAAAAATGCCGCTAGGGAATACAAAGAAATTAAAACTGTAACGCTCGAGGCCATGGGGACGGGAGAGAATGCATGCGACACACAATAGAAACAACCAGCCGGCAGAGGTCGAGCTCCACTCACACACAGAGCTGTCAAAATACCCCAGGTGGAAAGGAAAGGGACGTTTAAAAAATTTTGTTTACTTGCAATCCGTTTGATGCCAGAAATTGTATCTACATTCGGTTCTTCCCTCACTGTATTTACCCTGCGCAGACTTTTTCGCAGCGTTGTAGCTCTGCGCCCCTCAATATATTTTTGTGGGAGAAGTGCAGCTGAAATTCCGAAATGGTTTGAAAAAATTTCCCGTGGGCATTTCTGAAATTGACTTGACGTAAGCTGTCACTTTAAAGCAAATCTTCCCTAGGCAGGATAATTCGAAATTGTACATGTGCAGGTCACTCGCAGCCTGTGTGATAGTGTAGGTATAATTACTGTAAGTTTTCATCTTTTTCACTCCACTTTTCGTCATTGTCGTCAAAAGGGTGATAATCCAATGGTTATACCACTGCTCCGAAAAATGTGTTCTTCCTAGCAGTGTTGCAACAATAGAGCTGTATCACCTGGCGTCTACTCCGGATTTCTGCTTAAATATCCTGAGTTCTTTTAATTTAACACTTGTTTGAAATTTTTTTCTATACGGCAAATCATAGTTATTGAAATCCAAATCAGATCTTTTTGAGAGCATATTGCCCCACTTACCATATGCTCATTTACTTGCATGAGAAGGGCACTACAACGTTTCTTATATCATAATGCGTTCAGCATGACTTTTGCACAATGATTGAATTATTATTTGTTTCCCTTTTTGCTTTATTTCACCCAATTCTAAGTGAAGTGTAGTTATCAGTTAGCTCTCTTCTGCTTTTTACGTGTGTACATATTCATTGTCATGGACCTAAACTATCTATCATTCTTTGGTTATTACGTGCATCTTTTACTGAAAAGCGCAACATTGATACATTAATAAGCTTGTACATAATGTTACTTAAAGGATTGGAATATTTTGCTTTGTTCGATTACCACCGTAGGCATGATGAGAAAGTGTCTTTGATTACTCGGATTTTTTTGCAGAGCATTCTAATTGAAATAAAAAAGAAAAATTGTTTTCCTCTCAGCGTTTGCAATATTATTAAAATTTCCGTGCAAGTTGTTGCTTAGCAGGAGAGCGTGCAGTTAAATTATGTTTCCTTTTGTTCTCAAACCTGTGGCGCTCACCTCTGTCGTGAGCTGTCTTGCAATACTGAATGTAGTTTTTCAGATTGGTTATGGAAATCAATGAAAAAATGATGGGTAGATTTGTACCTATTAAGGCCAGACTCTTCTTCAAACAACGATAATAGGTGGCTCTGTTAAGCTAGGAAATTTCAAAAATGAATAAGTACAGTCTCTGAGAAAATTTGCAAGTACTGGAGTTAAGCCTCACTTTAGTTGAATTGAAAAATAATTCTCATTGTGCAAAAATTCGTGCTCGCCATAAAGTAAAAAGCATTTTTGGTGGTTTGGGCCCTCCTCAATACAAAGAATCTTCTAACATGTAATCTATTGATTAAGAGATTTTCTGATAAAAAAATGGTATGTCCTACATTGCAAAGCACATTCACTACATTATTAATTTAATTGTGCTACACTCTATTGCAATTTGATGTTAACTTTAACAGCTAAGTTCCAGCAGCTTTCATCCAGTAAAGATGCATTACTTTGAACTTTCATCAGTCGCAATTGTCTTGTTTACTTATTTGTCCAAACAAAAACAGCGTATCGAGAAAACATCTGGATTTTGTCTAGCATGCTTAGGAGAATGATAGTAGTTTGTCAACAGCTATATTTTCTGCTTCGGAACTCCAATTATTGATGCCTGCCGATGTTGAAACCTTCGTGTGTTTGTGAAATGACTTTATAGTTTTTGCGTTTATAATTCATGTCATTGAAAATGATCTTCAGTAAGAGAGGTTATTTCGTTGGTTACATACCATTCTTCTTTTACAATTAATTCGGATATAGAATTCCGCGAAATTATCATTTTCGCAGCGCAACCAAGCACCACTGAACTCCATTATTTTGCCCTTTTCATCATCATTCTCGATAAATCTCTTGTATTTTCGTTAATAATGACTTAAAGTAAATTTTTGCTATGGTGACAAACGAAATCGAGTTTCTTACTTTTTTCCCTAGAGTTTTAGGAGAGATGATTATTTTTACTTAATTTTCCCTCTGATCCATCAATAAGGTGAAAACAAGTGAAACAAAATATTTAAGTCTTCACATACTTACAAATTTCATGCGCCTTTTTTGAATTTTTTTGCAATGAGGCTTCAATGTACCGAATAGCTTTTTTCTTAATAAATAGCCTAAACCGATTTCATTGTTTTAGTAAAAGTTTTAGTTGAATACTCTCAATTTTCAAATTGTCCTAGTAAATAATTAGTTGCATTTGATATTATGCTCCAGTTAACAATATCCCACTCTAATAGCAAACTTGTTTTGCATTATCTAGTGATTGCGGAATTACATACACGGCTGTATAATTTGCTTATTCTTCTTGGAAATTAAAAGAAAATCGGATGTCATATCTATTTTGCACAATACTGATAAATACTAGGTAGGAAGAAAATGCGGGCATTTTTTGATATTCATAATTGCTGCTGTAGCCCGACGAAATTTTTCCTATAGCTTTATTTGAATCCTTGCTCATATTTGGATGGCAGATTCAAGCAATCTATAGTATCATTGAACGACTGTAAATTACAGTGTGTAGAAGTATATGAAACAATATAATGGGCTACTTTTGTTACACCTCCGCAACATGATATTACAGTCATTCAATAAAAAATGCTGAAAATTTCCCGAAATTTCCACTTTGTTTAAGTAAAATGAGTCAAACTTTGAGAATCGCAGTTAATATAATTAGCTGATAAAAGTTATTTCACGGATATTCGTATATTTATGTAAGATGAGATTGCTAACATGATTTTACCAGTCACTTCAAAGCACTCTTTCGTGTTAGATCAAGTTTTCTAGTAGTTAGTGTAAATGTGGCTATTTTTGCAAGTGAAATGTTTGCTCATTAGATACGTTTCACTAATTGAAGCTGTTCGATGTCGGCTAATTATTTTATCAAATCTTTATGCGGTAGGAAAAAGTACTTGAGTTGCAATTAGCTGCCTCATTCAGAGGAAAACTTACTCTATGCTTCTTATTAGAAGAAGAATTGTACAATTAGAAAATATAACAGGAAGGGGAAAAATACATTCTACGATTCTAACTACCATCTACGCGACATGAAAAGAACTTGAAAGTATAACTCAACTTCACGTAGGTATTCCTATGTCCTGGTTTAGCTTAACCTACTTGGAGGGACGCTGCATGCATGGTGGCGGCGATGCGAGAGTTGGGCAGGTTGATGAAATGTATGCTTGCTAATTTATTGTTGCTAAAGGTTGTGCTAAATGTTACGCTGCAGTGTAATGGGTTATTCAAGGTCACGTTTCCAAATTGAAATGTGAACAGCGTTTGGGGACATTGAGCATCGACAAAAATGTTATACTAACGTACGCACTTCTTACCCTACTCTCCACCACCAGTGTTACAGTTAGCACTCTATTGTTATTTTTTTAAGAGCTATAAAAAAATACGACTGGTAGAACGTGACTAATTCTAGTTTCAGCAACTCATGGAAAATGCCACCTTCACAAAGTTAGCAGCGCATAATACCAAGTACAGTATTAGGACAATCAAGCATATGCATGTCGATCATACATTTGCTTAGTTGTCTTAAAATTGATTAGCTTAGTTTATGTTACCTTCATTGCGCAAATTATGTTGAAGAGGCCTTTCTGATAGAACACCTTTTGTCAAAATGCATTACTTGAGCAGCAAAATTTTGCTACCACACAAACTTTTTTTCTTCATTTGTCAATTTTTACTAGATTTTATCCACTATGGAAAACATCCTAGCATTGTTTAGCTTGTTCTTTTTATGATTTTATTATGTTTTGCGAAATTCCTGCCTTATGTAAATGTCACTAAAAAAAATGCCAACTTATAGGCATTTCTAGCAAATGCTACAGGTATTATTATTAAGTGATACTCAACAGAAGACAGTGTTCTTCGAAAGACTGGCGGCTTAATTGCATTCAATTTCAAAAACATGATAAAAATTCAATAATGCTGGCAGTTAGTTCATAGCTGTTACAAATAAAATTGTAGTGTACGTAAGTAGTGTAGATAGAAGAATGATAATTAATATTAGGATAAGTAATTGTAATGTGAATGATATAATTAATATATAGAATAGGTAATTGTGCTTTGAGTAAGTAGTGTAGGAATAGGAGCGATATAATATTATAATACGAGTTAGAAATTAATTAATACTCATACAGGAAGTAGTTGCGAAAATAGGTGTAGTAGAAGTAGAAATTGAGTGAATGACTCGATTTAGAGTACGAGTCGACTCGGTCTGTATTCGAATACGCACAAATACAACTGACATCTGATGAGCGACAACGAACATACACATAGAATTAAATGCAGAATCGGAACAAGAGGGGGAGTGAGTCGGATTAGTCGTATTGTTTTAGTCTTTTCTAGTCACAAATGTTTGTACTAAATTAGGGAGGAAGATGTATTTTAATTCAATAATTTTGCTATAACTTATCTTCACCTGTTTCATCTTTCGATATTTCCCCCCGTTCATATATTGTCAGACATTTATAGTTTACCTGTTCTTAAACTTCTTTGTTGCCTGTTGATGTTGTTTGTAGCAAGTTCTTTTCAATTGCTTAGTTATTGCAGCACGTAAGAATAAACCCTCAATTAAACATATAAGCTTATTTATATAATTCGCTAATTCTATGTAACTTTGGTGATCTAAAATATCTCCACTGTCACATTAACGGCGTGTGAGAAGTTAAGCAATAAAAAGCAGCATTCGCAGTTCGATTAATTTCTATCTTTAAAAAAAGTATATTCAATAATGATGAGATAAACTATATTTCCTTGATTCCGCTGTACACATTTTCTCCATTGTTTCAAAAGTATATTCGAATTATACGGAAAATAGTGCAAATACGTTTGCTCTCTGGGAGATGAAATACCTAAAAACAAGAAGTAAAAGTAAAACCTAAAAAATTCCATTCAAGAAAGCAAAACAAAACTCTTTCTCCTTTCGTCTCCTGCGTTTCCGTAAAATATTTCATACTTATCCAATCGTATCCTACTGCGCGCTGCGGCTCTTACCGCTTCAGCGACTGCTGTGAATTCGTTATACTTATTGTAAAGCACTGAAGAAGTCTAGGTAAGTTATTATAATATGTAATTAATAAGACCAGAAAAACTTTTTTTTTGTCGAAACACATTTTTCTATGGGTTCGAATACTGACATTGATCTAGACGATTACCTTAAATATTCCTGTATGATAAAGCAAGTAGCAACTACTTGCATCCAAAACATATTTCAATCTGTAAGCAGTTTTTAATTCGGCTTTTGAAAATTTTATTTACGCCCTTGATGTCAATCTCAGAATGATTAGAAAAGCAGCTGACATGCCTACGATATGTATCGGTTTTAGAAATGTATACGAAAAGCCAGTGAAATGTTTGCTTACTTCCGAATTATTTTCAAGCCAAAGGATAGCATCGTTGCTAACATTGTGTTAGCAAAATTTTAGAGCTATACTTGCAGTAACTTCTACCGATAGCGTGCCAACAAAATACCAGAGTTCTATTATACTTATTTTTAGCTTGATTTTATGTATTTCAGCCTTTTTGAAGTTTTTCATGCAAAACAATACCAGAAGTGTTTGCAGACAGTGCGCTGTGAGCACAACCGTAAAACTGCTACTGTCGACGTCGACCCTCCGCAAACAAAGTCCTACCCGGAAAATACCATTTCGCAGGAGAATATGCACGCGTTACTTCCAAATTGCTTTCCCAGCAGCGGGCGATCATTCCAGAATGCTCTGCCATACACATTTTTCTGACTGTATCCCTCAGCACGTTTGGAATTTGCTAGTTCTTTTTATCTATTGGGCATTTTCCTTGCATAAGTAATATAAATTGAGTTCCTGAAATTTTGTCTTGTTGTTTATTTTGCTTCGAGAGAACCCTGCTAAAACGCTCCTAGGATAGATCCGCATTTTGTGTACATCTTCAACAAGTATGTGAGACTAGTCTAAATTCTTATTTTCTTGATGGACTCGCTTCTTGTGAGGCTAAATAAGCTTTTTTTTGCATTGCCTGCGTTAGTATGTGTTGGACCCCTAAGTTTGTTTCTTGTAGCTTTCCTATTTTCGATTAGAGAGCGATGGTGAGATACCAAAAATCAGATTGATTCTCTTCTTTCTGTTTTTTCTTGGCAAGCCACCCGAGTTTCTTTATGGGCTTCGAGATCTGTTCGTGCAGTAGTGATTATGTGTAGATGCTCTCACTTCAAGTTGTGAATACTAAATGAAATAGCATTTTACTCGCTTCTGTCTCCCAGCATATGTTTGTTTTGTTTCATGTGAGCAACATTACTGTTGAGGAAGAATGCATTTATTAAATTTGTAGGAAGAAGAAAAATGTGAGAGCTATGCTAGTATTTTAATACAGGAGAGCTTTATTTGAAATGAATTTTTTTCGTAGGTTTCATCGTCAAACTGGAAAGCACTGACACTCAAAATGTCAATCTGGCGAAGAATTGCAAAAGAAACAGACAATTTAGCCAGCGAACCTCGTAAGCCCTAGTATATACAATCACTGCATGATGTACCTGTTTGACTACAGCAAGAGAAAATGTTTTAAAGGCTTTCTAGCTTGAAATATTTGAAATGCCCTGGGACGAAAAATTTCATGCTTACTGTTGTATGTATTAGTTTGTCATCTCTTAGGAATACTTATTTTGTATGCACTTCAATGTTTTTTCTAGCTCCGGGTATTGAGGCAGTTCCTGAACCAAAGAATACTCGCCATTTCAAGATAAGAATGACAGGACCAGCAGGAACACCTTATGAAGGTACGGACAGCTTTTGGCGTTGTAAGTTGAATTTTTTTGACGTACAGGTGCAGCTTGAACGTTTTCTCGAGATAATTTGCTTGAGATGGCTCTTCAGCCATTCTTATAATTCTGTTGAAGGTGTTGGATTTTTGTTACTTGCTTTTGAATATTCTAAGTGGATTTACTTTTATTTTCCGAATATGTTGGTATAGGCGGGCAATACAAATTAGAACTTTTTCTTCCTCAAGAATATCCCATGAAGGCTCCTCAAGTTCGTTTCCTTACCAAAATTTATCACCCAAACATTGTAAGTTGTAAGTGTCTTTACACTAGAATATATGCGCTTATATTTTTTTCTCTTAAAATGGAGTTACACTGGCTGTTTATTGCATAAAATTGGGAATATTATTTCGCTGTGTGGTTTAGGATAAATTAGGCCGCATCTGTTTGGATATCTTAAAAGAAAAATGGAGCCCAGCTCTTCAAGTACGCACTGTTTTGTTGAGTATTCAAGCTCTATTGAGTGCACCGGAGCCAGAGGATCCTTTGGATACTATTGTGGCTGATCATTTCAAAAACAATAGAGCAGATGCAGAGAAAATGGGTGCGAAAATATATAAATTCCATGCTACATGTAAATGATTTTAAGTTTTCTACAACTTACTGCATCAAAAATGTTTGTTTCTTGTTCTAATAATTTGAAACATGATCCCTGATATCCACTAGCGCTCGTCATGATTTTTTGTCGTCACGTGCTTCTTGATTTTTGTGAACTTGCGGCGTTTACTTACAGAACACATTTTATCGCTTTGTTTGTATTTATTTTATTTGATAGCACGCCGTTGGAACGAAATGTATGCCTTTGGAAAACCTTGCACTGTCAATCTTGATTGACATTACCTCTTAGGCATAGACTTACCAATTGGTTGAGGTTAAACAACTGTTGTATTTTTCCGAGTTTATTTTCTGAAATCAAAGAATTGTTAAATTTATTTTGTGAACAAATTGCCTTGCAAGTTTTGCTGTTTATTTTTTTGGCATCCATGTTTGGGAATGCTTTTTGTTTTATCCTAATTGTATATATATATTGCGATTTTCCATTGATGTGGCTAATTCCCACTTAATAAAACCTTTTTCTCATCCAAAATAGAAGGGGCACTATAATCTAGTATTACCCTTTGAGGTATAAAACTTATCGATGAAGTTACTGCGAGGATTACCCTATGTTTTTCGCATATAGATCAAGGTATCATGATTGAATTGTTGAGAATACTAGCTTGGCAGCAAAATAGTTACAGTATGTCTTTAAAGCATTAATACAGGGTACAAAGTTCTGGTTGGCGTGTGACTGCAACATGAAAGATGCGGGTAGAGAATGAACCCTTTTTACATATATTTTTCTCAGCTTGTTTCTGTAGCGTTTTATATTGATGCTGTTGATTCTATAGTGAATTATTACGCGTTGTGTAGCGCGTATGCAGTTTTATTGCATTAGCGAGCTGATTTCGCGGCAATTTACAAGGCGTAAATGCTGCATTTGTATTAAGTGATTCGCAAGAATGTTATGATACGGTACTGTCTGACCATAAAACCATTTAAAAGACTCCTTAATTTTTGTTTTTGCAAATAAACTCCGCTTCATATATTGTGTACGGTAACTGGCAGAATGTGGTATTGATATCATCGTGTTTTACTTCATATCAGAAAAATTGTGCCATTGCTTTGAGTGGGGCTGATTTTCACTGTTATGGGAATAAGAGTGAAAAATTTTACTCTGCAGGCATGTTTGTAGATGTAGCGCAATACATGCAAAGGAAAAGGTATAGAATAATATTCAAGAAAATGTTGAAATTGTATTTTCTACGACGGTCTGTGTTTTGGTGCTTATGATAACACGGGAAACGATAATTATAGCCACAGTAACTCTGTATTAACATTGCAGATGCGTCTAGGATACGGCACTAAGTGCTTTTAGCTAATCTTGATTAATATTTTACTAGCGCATCGGCAGCAACTTTGTAGCTTAGCTTTTAATTTTAATAGAAACGATGCTTGATGGCAAGGTAAGCCAAAACATTATGAGCATAATGGGCGGTTCTTTTATATATTTTGTTTAAATATTTAGTCAAAGGTAGTTATTTGTTTAAAAACACTATCGATTAATTTGTCAACTATATGTTGCAATTAAAATGACTGTACTGCATCGCCAACTCTATTTTATTATATGGAAAAGGTAAATTGTTCTGTACTCTGGTGTATTGCAAACCCATTATAAAAGAGCTGTAATTATTGTCGTTATGTTCTAAAGATTGTTTACTCTAATTAGGTGAATACTTTTACTTATACACTTAGTGAAATTTATTTGGTCGAAGATACAATTGGAATTAAAAACTCTCGCTATTTGTGGGATATTTCTATGTGCCGTAGAATTCTTATGTTGCTTTAGAAATACTCTAATAATGGAATGTTTCATCTTACTTTCAATTAGTCTTGTTTGAGAAATTTATAAAAAGTCATTTAGGGAAAGGAGGTACGTGGTAGCATTTTGAATTTAGCTTAAAGTGGAAGCACGGCAGAGATGTGACTAATGTAACGTAAAACAATCACACTTTAATGAATGAATGGAACTATTCTTTTATGTATAGCAATTGAAAACCACTGGCGGTATGCAGTTATTCATGAAAAGGAATGTGCGCTCAAACTATTAGAAATATGTCCTTGCATATTTTGGAAATTCAACTCAGAAATATCCCCAAATTTGATGCGTTTGTAGAATAGCCACATGAATAAAATTAGAAACACTCCAATGGAGCGAAAATGATGAATCTATAAAAAATTGCCAGCAGCTGTTTTAGATGAAAGTGCTTATCATTCATCCATTTGATAAAGATTTATCGGTAATCTAATCTAAATGCTAATGCTTACAAAATTTCAAGTATATTGTACAATGCACTCGCCATGTCAATTTTACGAATGGGCATCTACTAGAAAAAATTCTAATAAAATTTTGCGCTAGGATGCGCTGTAGTTGTAAATGTCTTTTTGTTTTATTTGGTGGTGTTATTGACTTAATAAATGCTCTAGTGATATTTTTTAATAGTGCACCTTTTCGTGAGTAGAAAATAATACTGCGATTAAACGCAACTGCCTCAGTAAATTCGCTACCCAATTAATATATTAAAAGATGTGGAAGGAAATCCTTACCTTTAGCGTTTTTGCCGCAACAACCATTTCACAAATAAACTGGAATAATGCTATAAATCACGAAGTTTAACACAAGAAGTGGGAAGCGCACTCTACAAAGTTGGCATAGTATCTCAAAGATCTTCAGAAATAGCAAGTTTATGCGTAAGTATGTAATTCTAGGAATTTGTCATGTTTTGAAATGCCGCTTAGCAGTAGGATTGTTAAATAAGGAGGAAACCACATCATTCGAATATTTATAAAAAGTGGTCGAATATAATCAATTTTATCGACTAATTCTTTTTATTCCCAGGAAAAATGTGCACTTCAAGGAAATCCCAGAGTAAATTCGGAACATATATCGGAATTGCAAGTAGTGTTGTAGCAATAGCAGAGATGGACTTGTAGTAGTTATAGATGATTTCCCTATCCATAAAATTCTCAGACATAGCATAGTTATAGTAAAATTATATGAGGAGAGGGTGCAAACCGTAAGCAATGTTCCCTTGCCATTTTACAATTTATTCTACTTAATATATCAAGTCGCATTGCTCTTCTAGTGGGAATCATGAGTAAGCAAGCTTGCACATTCGCATCCTACGTTTGATTTGTGATTAGATAAATAAAGTGCAAGGATACTTAAGCTTTAAGAGTAAGTACACTAAAATTTTGGGATGAAATGAATTTGATTGTACTATAAATAATCATTTTCTCTTCTTTAAGGTAGCATCTACAAGATGTATAAAAATACAAATTCCTCCTATTAAAGATTTTTTTGAATGTAATTTTGGATGAGATCAAAAATAAAAGCCAAACTCAACTAAAAAATGCGGAACGAAGCATATTATACAAGATTTAAGAAATGCTAATGACTACATAGAACTATTTTCCGTAGAAATAACTCAAATGTATTCACACTATAAAGTCAGTTTTGAATCTTATGGGAGATCCATCCATACTAAAAACCAAAAAGTAATTTTTAATTTAGAGAGATTTAATATTTCGATTAATTATGCAACCGTGTTCAGCTACATTTCATAAGCTTGTACCCTCTCAGGGACAAACATCCAAAGAGTAGCTGCACCATCGGGTTCACCAGCTGCAGAAAATATGAATAAAAGATAACTTCGTAGTAATCTTGAAAAAAAGAAATGGTAGCTGTACATACTCTTACAAAGTTGCACTACATTACTATCTCAATCTTTAGTTGCTGAAAATATTTTGAAAATTGTCAGTCGATTTATTTCTTAAAAAAATGAATTTTATAATGAAAAACTTACTTGCTGTTGCAATAATTCCAAGATTATGATTTGGGTGAGTACTTACACTTGTAACAAAGCTACTCGGATGTTGTAATCGCAGCAACTGATGCTCGTGAATACCTGTCAATGCGTGATATACATGCAGACAGCCATCTTGAGCAGGCACTAGAACTCGATCCCTCCAAAAATCGCTGTACGGGCAATAATCAAAATTGGTAGAACTCATATTCTCCACTGGTAGAGCCTCAATAAAAGATAAACCACGTACATTCGTCGGAAAATCTAATAGTGTGGAATTATCCATTGGGTTTCCATTTTTTGGTTGCATCATTGGAGTGGAATTTCTTGGTTGGCACAAATTATCACTTTTTGTAGACTTACCATTCGAACTCGTAGCATTTTTTGACTGCTTTGTGGTATCTGCCCACCAAAGTTTCAGGGCTTCGGTGCTACTGTTTAAACTTACAATCCTGCTGGAATATGGCACAAGATTGACATAAGGACCTTCAAAATCACTCCAATTAAGCAATGAGGGGTATTTTTCTTCAGAAATACACTCATTCCCTCCACTTATATGCTCCTGCAAATCAGGGATGACAGAAACTCCATTATTTCTATCAGAATCATCCTGGGGATGAGAAGAGTCTCTGTTGTGCGTACTTAACCTTGCATTAGGCATGGCTGCATCCATTGAGAAAGAAGCATTGCTAAAACTTGACGTAGCCTTATCTGCGCAACTTTGAATAAGTGCACTAGCTCGGATGGGATCTCTAGAAAATGAATGCGGACAAGTATTTATAGTTGAACGGGCGACACCAAATAATGTAGCAGATGTAGAAGATGTAGCACACATTGACCAAAGACGAGATGTTTCATCTGTGCTGGTACACAACAAATACTTATTGTTTAGGGAGAACAGTGCATGGGAACACGGGCTCCTATTAGAGGCGAGAATACTTCGAATAATACGCAAGGAATGCGCATGCCATAAACGGACATGGCCCGAGAATGAAGCAGTGCAACAAATACGATCATCTGAGCTAAACTCAATAGAAGAAACAGGACCATTATCCACTTTTACTTCTAGGCAAGGTAGCCTCATCAATCGGAGATCCCATTGCCTCATGAGTTCATCGTATCCCCCAGTGTACACAGGTGAGCCTCCCCAGACAGAATGAGGAGAAGCAACAGAGAGAATAGCGCCGGCATGTGCATTCTGTCGACCAGCCACTTCTGTAGTAAAAGATATTTCTGGGAAAGCATGTTTCCTAGTGGCATTACTATTCTGAAACTGATTAGCATCAGCGGTATTTACTGAGCATGCCCTTTGATTCAATGATGAAGTGTGAGAAGAAGCAAACACATTTTGCACTGACCTGGAGTGAGAAGCTTCCTTCAAAGAAAATAGTTTCAATGCTTGATCCGAAGAAACGGTGTATATGTATGCTGAAGATGTATGCCAAGCAAAATCATTTATAGCATCAGCATGGGCAAAGGGCAAATGCAATAAGTTAGAACAGCATTCGACATCCCAAACAGAGAGTTCACCTCTTGTACCAGCAGTAGCAAGCCAACGGCCATCTGGTGAAAAACGCACCCGATTAATACCTCGAGTAAGAAAAAGTGGAGCTGTCGCGTCGGATGTACTGTAAAACGATGTTGCTGTACTTTTGACTTTTTGCAACGGATAACCGCCTAAACGAACAATGGGTTCCCAGTTCCCCGATGAAGGAAATGGCAAGGGAGTGAATGACCGTGACGGTGGAGGGCACCCAGCTACCAAATTCATGCCAACCGCCTGCATAATTAAGAAAAGGATATTTCCTTGGGGAAGCGTAGACGGCAATGATTCCTAAACTGCATCCTTTATTTTCAGCCTAGAAAAACGTGCCATGGACAGTGAAATAAAAGAGAAGTCCCCAAAATTAGGAAATTTGTCTTTTGAACTGACGAGCACATCTTCCTTTGCGCTACAAAAAATAGAATAATCAGTGAATTTGTATCGCTACTCACGCGAACAAAATCCAAAGCGATCGTGCGCTGTTCTATGCATTGGATGTGGAAACAGATTAGAAAGAAATACTAATCGAGTGTAATGCCGCATTTAATGTACTATTTGCTAGAGGTGACAAAATAGGAAATGTACCAGCAACATTAAAGGAAATATCAAGCGCGAACGATAAGCGAAGTTCAAGCGAACTCTAGCAAGAAATAATTTACGAAAGAAGTGTTCTGGTTGTAGTAGCATTTATAAGTAGATGAAGAATGAATTTTAATGAAGGCACAATGGCAGCCACACTAAAAAATTTACCCAACGCGAAAGACTGTAAAAAGCTGCTGTCCTTTTGATGGTAGGCATGTCATGTCATAAATGTTTATAAAAAATATAATTGGAACTGCAGCATTTATTGAATATAAAACGGTTCAGAATAGAAAATTGCGAAGAGATATAAATGATGAATGCAATATTCCCCTTCAGTCCTAATCTTGGGTCACTCTGATGATGACAGCGAACGTGAAAAAGGTCAAAAGGCATGACTGTCTGAACGTACGGACTATTTATTATCGTGATTGCAATGTGGTTTGAAGCGGTACGAAACAGAAGTGCTGCTACAGGCAAAAAAGAGTTAATGGTGAAATTCTTTATCCTTGTTAAATCACAGAAACGGCGGGTTGCTCGATTTCATCCCAAACCACTCTCGCTTGTGCAATACAGCAATACAGCCTTTCATCTGTAATCACAACATGGTTGAAGATGACATTGAAAACAGGATAAATTGCTACCAGGCTGGTATAAACTTAGGAATGAAGTCGAATCCGACTGTTGGTTGAATAAAATACCCTTGAAGATTTCATGTGATTGCCAAATTCACTTTTCTTCTTGTCATTGTGATGAAGTTTTTTGGTGAAAGATGTCTAGCCCAGCCTAGTACAATTAATTCAATTGCTATTTTGAAAAAGTTAGTATGAGTATGAAGGAAGGAACTGCCGTGCAAGCAAGGGAGAAGCACAACCCATATATTTAACTATTCAAATTTTTTAATTTAGACTATTTATGTTAAAACAAACGGTAAATCCATTGATGTATTTTTAAAATCTTTGACAAAAAGTAGCTACTTGTAATACTGCGTATACATGTACGTGCGTACTTCATTTAATTTTAAGACTAATTTCATTCATTCCCATTAGAAAAGAACGCTGACACCTTCTCTCTTTCTACACTTCTCGTTTTCTCTAACCTTTCTAAAAAGCAGCGAATAATTTTTGTATGTTCATAATTTCTATAATAGTTCATTTCCATTTCAGTAAAATGGGGACGACCTTGTTTAACCAGTGTAAATAAACTCTAGTTTATCAATTGAAACAAAAGTTTTCTATTCGGCTTGTGTAAACGTGGCTATTATTGCAAGTGAAATACTAGGAATTTACTCCAGTTTCGTAATTCGATGCTGCTCAACGTCTTCTAGTTATTTATCAAATATTGTATGCAATAAGGAAGTACTTTGAGTTTGCGTATGTTTTATTACGTAAGAAACTTGCTCTATACTTCTTTACAAAAGAAGAAATATATGTTTAGAAAATAGAACACAAAAGGACAAAATATTTTCATAAGCTCTACCTATCATCAACGCAATATGAAAAGGATCGACAAAGTATATCCTAATTTACGTATTCCTACGTCGTAATCTAACCTAACCTACTTGGAGGTACCGCTAAATGTAACGTGCTGACGACCCAGGTGTCAAAGTGGATTAAAGGAATGTATGATAATTAAGTTAATAATGTGATGGATCGCGAGAGTTAAATGTTACGCTACTGTGATGGGTTATTCATCAAGTCAACTTTGAAGTGGAATGCAAATAGGGAAATGTGCCATGACTAGAATGTTATAAACGCAATAAGCAATTTGTACCCTAATCGCAACCATTGTTACAGCTTATGTTGAGCTATAATGGAAAAGAGACATGCAGAAAAATAAATATAAGAATACTTATAAATAGTAACGAAACGAAACAAAATAATAATCTGTATGCCCAATAACGTTCATGGTGGACTAAATAAAGGTTTTGCTTAATATCAGTTGAACGAGAAGAACTTGCAGAGAACTTTTCACTTTGCATATATGGGAAGAGAATGCCTGTAACAGGCTAATTTGATAAGCATTGTTTCAGCAAATTAGGAAGAATTATAAGGTATCCGAACCTTACCTGACCTAGTGAAAATGCGGAGTATTTAATACAGTGGCGCATAGTAACTTAAGAACTGGGGTGAAGTAATAAACAGAATAAAGACACCGCAATGGTATTAGCAACAGAGAGTTGCAACTGTTCCATGGAATTAACTAAATTAACTCGACACAAGCGCAATCAAAGAGAACAAGTTCAGTTTGGACTTCGTTATTCCGTTGTTTTCGAAGGGAGATTCATTTCAAAAGTTTACAATATTTTTAAATTTCTTTCACGTAGAGTATTTTTACACTTTAGTAAGCAAAGGGAGCTCACTCTTTGTTTCATGGAAGTAAAATACGAGTCTGAGATCATGCAATATATGTCGAAAATGCGGCAGTATCAATGCATTCAAAGAAATTGTTGGTACCTTTCATTTGATTGTGGCGTGTAATATGCGGTCACAATGGCATGCAGAAAGGACCTAGTTATGCTTCATATCTAATATGCAACGGACGAACAGTGTATCCCGAAATAAGTATTGTTTATTAGCACTTGAGTTTATAAAGTTAAACTTACTTAGTATGCAGCATGTAAGTTTATTAAAAAAGCAAAAACCTTCGTTACTTTATAGAATCAAAAAAATACCAAAACCACTTTACGAAAGCTTAATCCATCACACACTCTTTTCACTTTGATAAAAATAACTCTAAAAAAAGAAGTAGAAGATGATCACAATGAGAAAAATGAGAGGGAAGTTGATAATTGTAGATAAACGTAAATTGATTTTCTTATATTCTGTTGGGCAATAAATGTTGTGAGCATGCATGAGTTGTATAAATTGACTTCACAGAATTTAGTAAGCCTTTCTTTTGGATAAATGGAAGAGAGTAAGTAGTCTTGAGATTGGATAGCATGCCCTGACCGTTGGACAACATAGACTTTTCGAGTGCACATGAAACGTATATGATGCAGTCTAGTGGAGCTGCAAATTTAAGTAATTACTTTTCATTGGAGCGAGATCGAGTAATTAATCTAAGACAATTTCGCTTTATTTCTACCTGCAAAATTTTTATAGCTTCATATTTTCTGTATTAGTCATTCATCCGCACGTAATAATAGCCAAAATCGGACGACTAGATCTGCTACTACTGTTCACCTTACCGTGCATTTTTGTTCCAAAATTACCCTTACTACAGACTTGGTATTTTGTTTCTTTCTGCACGGTAGCGCTACACATATCGAAAATTGACATGCATCACTTGGACTTATTCCAGCGAAGTGTATTTCAGTTTTTATCTATTCATTTCCCAAATTGCCTAGTTGAGCTGTCATTACTCATTGTATTGCTTACGGAGGCATTGACAGATAGCTGTATGTGCACAAATAACTCTCTTCATTGCGTCCCTTTGATATATCTAAAATTTGTGAAACATTTTCTGCTAACATTTGTTGGAGCAAAACCTCGAAGCAGTTTATAACTACTTTTAACATTCATAATTTATTAAGCAAGAGCTGTCATCACTTGGTATTAATAAAACGAAAAAATCCCCTTTTACAAAGTGATGAAGGTAGAGTGTTTTTCTCTTGATGCAATATGAATCGTCTTTTTTGAATGGAATATGAAGGGAGAAAATTTGATCATTTCATTTTATGTCTATTGAAAGTAGGGGCTGATAGAAAGCTTTGTGAGGGATATATATTTTTCCTGTTTTCCTGCTATGATACAATGCCGCCAGAGAGAGGATCGTGTTTCGCCAGCTTTTTGCGGTTGCTATTGCAAAAGTAACTCATGTCCGCCGCCTCTGCGCTCTTTTGATAAAGAAAATATATTTCCAAAGTGTTTCCCGAGAGAGTTACTTTGTTACGTTTATAATTCGCAGTTTCACACAATTGAGTATTTTATCCTTTTCTGGTTTCAAAAGTGTGAGAGCTTTGTATTGCTTTAGAAATTTACAGCCGATGTATCCTTTTTGTAGATTGAATGAACAAGCGGCACAAAAGATTGCGTGTACAAACAATGAGCAACCAATTTGAAGAGGTAAAAGCCATAGTAATTTTACTTTGCGTGTTACTTCCATCACAATGGTAAGACAAACGAATATGCTAGTTTTTTTTCGTTTTGCTCTTAATTAGACAATGATTCAATACATTTGTTCTTTCTTCCGCACACACGTTTCAGGTAGCGGCCGAGGGATTTATTTCTTGAATAATTGTAATCCATGGCATCTGCAGCTAAAAGTGACAAGAAACTTTTACTTTCGAAAGTGGTTAAAGCTTTCGATACATGGGAAAATCTCCATACTGCGTTGCAGAAAATCATTCTTTCTGCTCTAAAACATATTGCTGAAGAACAGTACGTATGCATCCTATTCTGAATCTACGTACTATTTCGCCTTTTGCCACTCAAGCAAACCTCTTCAAATTGCTCATGTTACGAAATAACCTTGTATCTTTGATGGAATAATACTATCTCTCACGTTTGTAGGCTATTGGCGTTGATTTATAAACCCTTTATCATATTTTTTTTGTAGAAAAGTAAAAATTTCGTGCGTGTTACTCTGTTGGTGGTCTGTACATACCCCTTTTTCTTTACGAGTGGTGGGAGTGGCATAGCGAAAACATACAAGGTGTTTTTTGTAAGAGAAAGGAGTAAGTATAATCATTTCTTTGCTTGGAACATCTGGTAAGAAAATTGTACTACCGATTCGAGTCCTATGGCTTTGTGGAGAATGAAAATACTTGGATGTACATTTCATGCCACTTACGTATGCATGATTTTCTTTTCCAATTTAATTTCTCTACCTGTCTGAGAAAACTCCGTAAAGTTGCTTTCCCTACTGTATTTCCCTGTTTTTAATAGCCACTATAGCAAAAGATGCTTGTTTGAACAAATAAAGGATTCATTTTCTAAATGCATACTTAAGATTTACTTTTTCCTAGCTATTCTTTTTTTGTTTATTGGATAAATTCTAAAATGTGCAAAACTGTTGCTACACCCCTTATTCTTTTTTATTTGCGCACTTCTTTACTTTGATCTTTGCAGATATTTGGATGGGAAATATCTCACTGCTTTTTACTTAGAGCCAGAAGTACGTATGCAGGGTGTGATGCTTCTTTTTTGAGAGCCTTGGAAATTTCTTTCTTTCTTTCTAAGGGATGCAATATAAGTTTATTAATCCTTTGCATATACTTTTATGTGTCTTATCTTTACATGCTTCTTTCTCCGCTGTAATGATGGAATTTATATAGTATTTGAGATTTTATATTCATAGCAGATAAGAGACAGCTTAGACTGTAGAGCCAAGTAGAAGGGGGGCTCTCAGTATGTGCTATAGAAATATCCCTTTGGTTTCAAATTTTTTGATATTTACTATTTATTTTTGTATTCTTTGTCAATGTTTTTTTCTCTCTTCACTTCTTTTCTCGTCTTCTCCTGTTCCATAGTGTATACGCTTGCAATTTGTTTCAATTTTTTTATTTGAAATGGTGCATACCTCCTCATGCCGCATTATCCATATTGTAGCTCTTAGATGCATGTAGATGCGGTCATCATCGTCAACGCACTCAGTTCATAGAGAAGGCTACAGTCTATTTGAAGGATCAGGTAAGATTTTATTAAGGAGTAGCGTTCCTTTATATATTTGTGGAGTATATACAATTTTTGGGAAATTTTAGAAAACAGAAATATTATAGAACCTAAATTTTGGTATTGCTAATAAATATGCAGCCAACATGTAAAAATAGTAAAGAAACTATTGGAAAATCAAAGTTTACTAGGAGATACAATAGAAAGAGTATTATTTATAGGTTAAAAAGAAGCGAAAAAACGTTTACTTTCTGTTTTCTCTTGTTAAATATTCCATTTTTATTCTAAATGTTTCTCCTTTGTCTCATTTCGATTTCTCTTCAAATCTTTAGTTTTTTCCTCTTTTCTTCACTGTGTTACTGTTTTTTCTCTATTTTTCCTCTTTTTTCTTTTCATACCCGATCTCTCTATGTTTATCTCTTCAATCTATTCTTTCTTTTGTTTTATTCGCTATGTATACCTCTTTGCCTTCATTTTTATCTGTTAAAGAAATGACTTGGACTACGCCTCTTACCTTCCCTAAGAGGAGAGATACTCTCGCTATAGGAATAGGAATTTTCTGATTTTTTCACTCTTGCAGAAAGAAGCAAATTCTTCTATCCTTTCAAACGTTTTCATTTCTTTGTCTTGCCCCTATATTCCTCCCTTTTCTACTTTTTCACCTTTTTTCTTTCCCTCTATTTACGAAAGGGGTAGTCTCTTTGTTGAAAGATCAAGAAAATGAGGCTAGGAGAGAATTTTGAGATGTAGAAACCATTCTATTCTATACTTTTATGGTTTCCTATTCTTGAAAGGCATCCGTGATTTTACAACTTCAAAGCTGCTTAGAAATTCTGACTGAGAAGAGAAAAATGGATGCGGCCCCACCGGCTATTTTGAAACTCAAGGATTCTTCTGAAATTCATCGAAAGGATGCGTTGAATTCTTTTGGAAAGTATTTGACCTTCCAGGAGCTCGGTTTGTCTCTCCACACACTTCATGCATACAAAGAGAGAAACATTTTGGAGGAATCTCTTGGAGAAATTCTTTGCTTCTTAATAAATCCTTTTTATTGGTGATATTGACACAGATATGTGAGAAAACTGTGCAGAGCTCACGAAGGGTGTCCTACTAAGACGTACCCTGCTGTCTCCGCATTCCAGCGGATAGAAGAAACTGGAGAATACACACATTTTTAATTATTTTTCTCCTATTCTGTGTGATATTTTTTTCATTGCACTAGATTAGAGGGATGGCTTTTTCAACGTTTTAATATGCATGAAATTGTGTTAGTTTCGTTTCATTTAACATTTTTATGCAATACTTTTGTGATGTATCCTACTCTCTCTCTCTATTCTCTCTCTCTATTTTCTCTCTCTATTTTCTCTCTATTTTCTCTCTATTTTCTCTCTCTATTTTCTCTCTATTTTCTCTCTCTACTCTTTCTCTCTATTCTTTCTCTCTATTTTCTCTCTCTACTCTTTCTCTCTCTCTATTCTTTCTCTCTATTTTCTCTCTCTACTCTTTCTCTCTCTCTATTCTTTCTCTCTACTTTCTCTCTCTACTCTTTCTCTCTACTTTCTCTCTACTTTCTCTCTCTACTCTTTCTCTCTATTCTCTCTACTCTTTCTCTCTCTACTCTTTCTCTCTCTCTACTCTTTCTCTCTCTCTACTCTTTCTCTCTCTCTACTCTTTCTCTTTCTCTCTACTCTCTCTCTCTCTACTCTTTTTCTCTCTCTACTCTTTTTCTCTCTCTACTCTTTCTCTCTCTACTCTTTCTCTCTAACGTTTGGTTTTTGTTATAGTTTTCTACTTTGATAGTTGTGTCTTTTCTTGTATTCTTGTGTATTCCCATTAAAATGTGTTTTATATTTTTCTCTTTATTTTCCCCTTCTTCTAGTGTCTTTCATTTGTATTTTACCAAATTTCTACTTTTGCTCTTCGTTTATTCTTCTTTTTACCTTACTTTATTCAAAGATTTCTAATTTTACATTGTTAAAATTTTCTTAAGAGATTCCACGCCCATCATCACAGAACACTATGAAAACAAAATATCTGTCCATACTTTTATTTTTTTTTTCATAGTTCTAAATGTTTTTCTATATTTTTTTTTCAGCCTATGTAATTGAAACCTTCCTCCAATCCTACACTCAGGATTTGAAACTCAGAGAACGATTATTACCTCTTTTGGTAATCCTCTTAAACACACTTTTTGAATACCTCATGTTTTTCGTAAAGTAATACCATTTTAATTATTTTTTTATTGAATAGGAGTTTCATTGATATACACGATGAAAGAATTTTAATAATTTTGAATCCATTCAAACGGATTTGAGTAAGAAACATCAATATAGTTATCAAATGAGAGACTCTATGGACACCCTCTTAACCCTTTGTTTTTTTGGGTGGAGCGTATGGAATTCTACAAGGGGGAAATGAAGTGAAAGAGAAATGTGAACTATGGCCAAAAGAAAAAAAAAGATGGAGAAATCACTGTGAAAAGATAAGTAATTAGAGATGTTTTACGTATAAAATGAAGAGAAATTTTTATTTTGAAGGTATTTTATGTATTCTAAATGGAATGAGAATTAAATATTTTTGTCTATAAAGCGGAAATTTATTCATTTTTCTATAGTTGCGCAGAGTTGTACGCATATCTCCTGGTGTTGAATTTCAATGTTCTTCCACTCTTTTTCTAACCAAACATGGATGCATTGATGTTTGCCTTACTTTTACTTACCTCCTATTGCATTTCTTTTGTTTTTTCTTCTTTATATATATAGTAATTTTGGATCATTTTTTACTTTTCGAGTCTATTTGATGCGTTATTTCTAATTTGTTTTTCCATCTATTTTTGATTTTCTAATGCTTCATCTCTCTTTTTTTTTCTTTTTTTTTTGGTATGCTACATTCTGTTATCTTAAAAGGTGTATGCATTTTAATTTTCACTATATTTCTGTGAATTTCAGTCTGTCTTTTCGTTCACTCAACAAGAAGAACTCGAGAGATTTCGTATTGTGTGGGTGGATAGCCCTTGCATCTATCCCCTTTCAAAAGGAGGTGCGTCGTATCCTGAAAGAATGTGAATATTATAAATATTCCATGTCTTATACATTCTTTTCTTTTAATATTCTTCTTTTTTGTATAAAATTTATCTACTTTTCAAGATATTTTTTTCGGGGGAGGAAAGAGGGTGGAGATTTATAGTAGCTTTGGAAAAATAAGAGACTTTCAACTGTTTGGTTCTTGCTGGAGAATTTTAAAACTTTGTATGTGTTTTTCAAATGTTTGTATTTTCTGTAGAATGGAAGACATCAACGCTTCGTCATTTAAAGGCTGAATTAAAAGCTCTACTTCTACCCTCCGGATAAATTTTTTTGGAATTTCATTATCTTTAAATTTTTGATAAATTCCTTGACGTTTAAAACATTTCTAGCTTTAATACTTCAACTTTGTTTTCTCACTTTTTTTTCTCATTACTGTAGAATAGTTTCACGCATTTCTTTTCCTTAGTTTTTTCCCTTTGTTCATGTGATTCTATAGTTCACAAAGAAATTTCCTTTTTTCATTTTATTGCGAAAAGAAACAACTAAAGCTGTAAAAAAAGTTTTTGCCTCTCTTTTTGAATTTTTATGCTTAGTATGATTTATGGGGGTCCCCCGCGCATTCTCTCCTCGTTTGGCCGCAGTACATTACTCGCGCCTGTACTTTTAAGGTGAAGAATATGCCAAGCACACAGCGAAATAGATGATGTTTTTATTTAGTAAAAATAGATAACCTATGGCATTGAACGATCGCCCTTCTGCCTTTACAATCCCATTATGTATTTTGATTTTCTTCTTTCAAGTAATCTAATCAGACACACACACAAGAGGAGGTGTGGCCGCTCCTTCTTTTTATAGTTACAACGCAACGATGGATGCCATTTGAAGAGAATACAAACGATTCGTACCGTTCATCTGTGCTCTTACATTTACAGTATACGTAGCTTCTACAGTATTCCTCTGAAAGTTGAAAAACAAAGAATTCATAGTGTAGGAATCTGTCTGAATCCGGCGCTCTTACTTTGCAACCTGAGTGAACTTTTGTCGCTCAGAAAAACGTGATTTAGTCGGTGCAAATGCCTCGAAAGCACAGTTTTTCTCGATTTTTAATCTAATTAATGGAATAGATTTGATGTAGGAAATGTCTTGATGAGATTTTAAAACTCTCCTACATTTACCAGATCTCCCTCCTCTTCATCGCATGAAAATTATATACAGGTTCTTCCATAAAATAAATACCGGTTCGTCATATTCTTAAGCATTTTCCAGGAAAAGTTTGTCACACTGCGATGTATTTTGAATTATTTTGAGAACCATGAATGTTTTAAAGCGTGTGGTTTCTCAAAAATGGAGGGAACATATCTCCACTGAGTGTTTCATTCGGCTAAACGGTAAATGGAGACATTTTCATTTCATTCCTCCCTATGAACGAAATCCTGGCTTTCAATGGCCGTCATACTAAATTTTTTGAAAAATAAATACAAAGAATTTTAATTCTGCGTTTTGACCGTATTTTTCTTAATCGGCGCCTATGTTATGAAACTTTATGTTTCTCTTAACCATTTTCAGAGTTCCATTTGTACATTCCTTTATAAAACATTTCTCTCCTACTGAAATAGTATCAAACTTGTCCCACAGAACAGTCTATTTTCCCTTCAACCTTAGTATAACAATCACCCCATCCCAAAGCCTGTTATCCATTTTACTATTTGAATATTATATTCAAATAGTAAAATGGATAACAGGCTTTCTAACTTGTCCATAACAAGCTATGCGTTGGAGGAGGATCCTACCCACATAATGTTTTTCCTCTTTTGTTTGCAGCGTGTTCATAACTACAAATTTACTCCCTCTCTTCAAAAGGAAGCTCACATAAAGAAGCTAGAAGATTGTTCTGCATCTCCAAGCTTGGGATGGAGTACTCTCTTCTTTGAAAAATTGCCATTAAAATGGGGAAAATGTATTCTCTTTTTAAATAGTGGAATAAAATCAAATTGAAAATGCTGACAAAAACTATGGGGATATACGCTGTGTGTAGTGTTGTGAGAACACCGAGCCATCCCTTCCCCCTCAATTTTTGGATAACGGATGAAACATTAGTGGATATACTGCAATTTCATTCTTTCTTTTACAGTAATACAACCAAATCAATGATATAAGGACCTAAAAAAAGAGAAACATAAAGAAAAAGATGACTTTTTTAAAAAAAGAAAATAAAAAATTAAGAAAGGAACAAAACAGAATCCAAGAAACGGACGAAAACAAAGCAATGCAGCAAAAGTATTTAACTTTTTTAAGATTAGAGAAAAGAAAATTTTCATAAGAAAGTATGCTACATTCTTTATTTACAAGCGATTTCCAGGTCTTGCAAAAATAAGAAATGAAAAACAATAATATTATATTATTTCTGAAAAAAGAGAGTATAGAAAATTGCCTCTATGCTTATCAAAAGAAGAATGTATGGAGAGTTTTCGTTTTACTCTACCCGCAGAAACTTCATTAAGGAAGGGAATTTTGGCACCATTTAAAGCCACCACAATTTCATGATGTAACGCTGTGAAGCAACATCATAGATAGTATAAAAAGTAAATAAAATTTGGATAAATTGCCATAAAAAATGGGAAAATTTAATAAAAGAGACCAAGTATCTTTCTGCATGTATAAAGTTAAAAAAACTATAGACAGAGCTAATATTTCTTTGTAAATGAAGTTGAAGTGCAGTATAAACGCCTATAGGAAGAATAAAAATTCCAATATTTAAAATAAAAAAGGATACAGAGAAAGTATTCAGAGTAAAATGTCAAGAAAAAAAATGCTATACAGGATGTGTGACAATGTACATTTATATTTTTCATTTCAAACTAAACCTTAATACTAGAGAATACGTTCTTCTTTTTTTTTTAAGTAAGAGAGAAATGCATCAGAATAGACGAATGTGAAGATAAAAAATGCGTAATAAAAATGTATTTTTACTATAAAAAAAAAACATACAGAATAGAAGAAATGACAAAGAGAAAGAGTGGATGAAACAAAAAATAGAGTAAGACGTAGTAAAACATAAAAAATACTAAAGAAAAAGTTTCATCGTTAAACTAAGCATACTAAAGAAAGATTTTCAGGTCAATAAACTATACAAAATTATATACACACATTCCCACTCTAAGCTCCCAGTTTTAGTCAGGTGAACTCTAAACAAGGATGTATAGTTATATGAAATGGAATATACACAGGGCTTGCAGTGCATTATATCCATCCACAGAGAGTGCAATAGAAAATACTAAAATTCCATTCTAAGAACATACTGGAAGGTTTTGGAGAGGCAACAATCACGGATGTTTTCCAAAGCTTCATCTAGAAAAACGTAATTTTAAATTTTTTAATGCAGAAGCTATAGTTTTACATAGTCTGCTATCGTTAGATAACGCAAGAAATCCTACACATTGAGAGCTTCCTCTCCCATAGAGAATCTACAAACTTTTTTTGCTTAATGAAGAACAAATGCATGTATTTTGCTCGGATTACTCAAAAAATTAACCATTTTGGGTATATAGGACGGCTCTGCGTGTAGTTTTCCACACAGCAGAAAAATAAAGTAAGAAACAAAAACTATCAAAGAAAGAGAGGATAGTTGAATATACATAGAGTTGGAGAATTTCATTCTCCACGTGAATACAAACCATAAAAAATCAAAAGACAAGCCTCCTACATCATGTAAGAAAAAGAAAGAATAACTTAAAACTAAGCGAGGCAGACACTGTTTAGATTGGAAAGTAAAAACTATACGTATAAGAGTTTGTAAAAAAAATAATACTACTACCAGATGCTATGCTTTGAGTAAAAAATTTATTAACAAACATACCAAATACAAATATACGGTTTTCTCCATTTGTTGAGGATAACGAACCATAGAGGGTTGAACAGAAAATGCAACAAGGCCATTCGTGCTCGGTCCAAACAAAAGATAAGACACCAATTTCATTTGAAATAATCCTTCCTGCTCAAAAGCTTCTTTACTCTGCAAGATCTACACAAAAAAGGACCAAAAACCATAAAAGAAATGCAGAAACGAAGAAAAGATAAAATTATATATAAAAAACAGGTCAGAAAACACAGTGAGAACGAAAACAAGCCAAAATAAGACCTTAAAAGAAAACTCTAAGCAGAAAAAGGAATTGGAACAAGAAAAATCGTTATGAAAATCCATCAACCGTCTTGCCTACACAGAGGGGATGCAAAGGAGGGAATGAGAAGAAAAAGTTTGCACATTGCAAAAGTATTCGTTTGATTTTAAATACTGCATTCTGTGGATGGTTTGGGTATATTCAGACGCTGTCAGCCTCAGTAAGCACTCTATTAATTTCTTTCTATATTTTTTGAGTATAAACACCCTGTTGGAGATTGTATTTTTGTCTAAAAGGGGTCCAATGTTTGACCTATTTTTTCATTCAAAAGAGGGGGGAGTATCCTCCACGCCTCCCTTTCATTTACTTGTAAGATAAGACGATTCCACAAATTATTCGCTTGAGAAGCTTCAAATGCTTTGTCAAAAACTGTCAAAGCAAAGCAACTGTTGATCAAACCTAAGAAAAGCAAAAGGAAAGGTTTTTACATGTTTGAGAAAAAAAAATCAATAGAGGCTATCCTACTACTCTCTATCCAAAATAGAGGATGAAAAAGGGAGACTATACCACACGTTGGGTAGAGAAGTGAACTCTAAAATATAGGGATTTGCAATTTCAGAGTTTAAAGATATTCACATGAATTTCTAAGCGATCATCCATCCCTCCTAGGAAGAGAGTGTAGACAGGTGTACATACACACCGAGAGAAAGTCGATTTTTTGATAAAATAGGGAGAAAATTTGTATATTTTTTATTATTTTTGGCTGCCGCTTCGTATTTTTTTGTGTTTTTCTTTGTATGTCTATTAGTTTTCATGTATTTTAAAATAAACTTTGAGAATGTGTTGTACCTTTCATTTTATCTCTCAAGAAATCCATTGCATGGCATCTCTTATTCTCTTTATCCACTCGCCCATACCCCTGCCTTTTCATTACTTTTCTCCCCTCTTGAATATAAATAAAAGCATTCAAACCGTGTGCAAACCATAACAAAAAATTAGATAAATAAAGTAAGCATAGAGGGAAGATCTATATATAAAAACAAAATGGAAGGATAGACACACATAGACAAGCAAAAGAAAGAGAATCTCAAAGAAGTGGAAGCGTAGAGAATCTCTTTTGGGTTGGATTTTATATAGATATATATGCCTTTCAAAATTGAAAAACATGAAAGTATCGTAAAGATTCTTGAAAGAAAAATATAAGAGAGAAAATAGCAAGGAAAAAATAAAAAGAGTCACAGACATCTAGAATACATGAAACTCGAGGAATAAAGAGAGCCTTGAAATAGGAGAGATGAAGATGTATCTCAAAGAATAATAGAAAAGAGTTTGACAGTGATTTTTAAGATGCATTTTACGACAATAAACAAGAGTTTACAGCCATTCAAACCACTGCCGTCGTTTCCACTGAATTTCTTGATATTTTATGTACAGATAACACAGAAAACTCACCATGCAATGTCATTTTATGAAGAGAGAGAGGCAAATATTTGAGTATCATGGCACTGCAAGAGATAAAACAACACACACAAAAGAAATTATCAAGGTAAAATATTTCCAGAGAGTATGATACTATCCAAAGAGATATCATAAAGAGTCTAGAACGTTGGATTTAAGAGAATTTTTCTCTATTTTTTAGACTTGCATACGAGAGAGTATTGAAACGAGGAATGAAAACAAAGAGAGGCGTAGAAATATACCCTCTTGTAGATTCTCTCTCTTCTCTTGTAGATTCTCTCTCTTCTCTTGTAGATTCTCTCTCTTCTCTTGTAGACTCTCTCTCTTCTCTTGTAGATTCTCTCTCTTCTACAGAGGAAGTATACGACGCGGTGTTGAAAATTCATTAAAATCTTACTTTAAGAGAGAAGGGTTGTAGAAATCCAGTTTTGAAACGCTTCGTAATATATTGCTTATAGATTGGGCTGAATAAAGTGTAGAAAAACCAGAAAAAATACAAAAAAATAATTAAAATCGAAGGGTGGATGTTGTTAAATGCTTATCTAAGCATGCCTTTGTTATTCCTCTCACTACAACTAATTGTCGTCTGTATGAAAGTGTATATAAACGGTTAAGAGTTGAAAAAAAGGATGCACCCATGGGTTTGCAGACCTTCTAAATTGAAAGAATATCTAAAAAAACAATTTCGCATTATATAAAAATGAGATTACTTTCAAAGTCTCTCTAAAGATATACAAGAACGATAGATAAGAGTTATTAAAAATTTAAATAAATAAAAAAATAAACATATACTTTTACTCTCTCTCCTTTTCCCCTATTTTTATCCTTCGCATTTTACTTCTCCGTCTCAAAAATGATTGCCCTCTGTATGTACACTCGTAGAATACATGCCATAACTCAATTTTTCTTTTGTAGAAATTCGTTTGTACTATGGATAGCATTTAAAAAAGAGAAAAAATAAAATTTAATTCCATTCTTACTCTTCCTGTTCTCTCTCTACAGACACCCCCCCCCTTTAAAAAAAAAAATCCTATTTCTATCAAATTTTAAGAATTCTTTTCAAATAACGCACTCAGCCCCCGCTTCTCTTTTGATGCTATTTTTATATCACAGACAATCCTCCCATGCTCCTCTGTTTCCCACTCTGCATTTTTCATACAAAAATAACGTTTTTTTCTTCACTTTTTAAGAGTGATTTTCTCTGTCATACAGTGCTCCCATTTTTACACTTTCTATTCTTTTTTTTAATAAGATTTGATTACCGGACCATCCTCGCGTTGTAGAAGTATTTTCAAACAACTGCCCAAAGGCGGTTAATAAATGATCATCTCTGAGTCCAACCGCTACAAAAAAATTGACCGCAAATAATAAATTTACAACAGCGGTGTACATACACCGCTGTTTTCATTCGTATTTCCCTGACTCTCACGCGTAAAATAAATTTAAATATGGAAATCTTAACACGTAAAGATATTACATCTACTACTGTATTCAGGCATTAAAAAACTAAGAAGGGGTTGCATCTCTAATAGGAGTAATAAAGAAAAATCTCGATTTAAAAAAAATTCAAAAATCTGCAGAGGGCATATTCATTATTTAGGATCTATAGCCACAAAAAAATAATATAGAGAGAGTACAAGAAATTCCAATAAACGAAGAGAGGAGGTGTTTTCAAAAGAAATGTGACAATCCTACAAAATAATAAGTAAGAGGGATGCATAGAATTTCCAAAAAATCTATCCCAGGATGAACAGGTAGACAGTAAAGGGAGTGAAACAGAGAACTCCCACTTTTATACTTCAGAAATGGTACAAAAGTAATAATGCTAGAAGAAAATGCAATAGAAGTATCTAAAAAATAGCAAAAAAGGTGGAAAATAAGCATTTCAATAAAAGATGACGTATGTATACACAGCACATATTAAAAAAGTACAAATTCTTTCTTTTCCTGCCTATCCATACTTGCAAGAGAATTACAGATCATTGAAATATGTTGATTTTGGAATGCAGACATTTTATTGAATAGAAGCGGTGCCAATTGTACCACATAGGGACGATACCTTTGAGAAAATTATATATATTATGAAACGAAGGATTTGTTTTTTCGTAAACCAATCCTCCTACCACATTCCTTTAACTTTTATTTTGAAATAAATGTTTTATAAACCAAATACACTATAAGTGCAAAATAAAATAGTGTAAAGGAGATCCACAATGGGAGGCTCTACAAATACGAAAATACTCCACTCTATTCGTGAGAAGGGTCTCATCCACTTCCATCAAAGTTATATAACACTCTTTAAAATGAGAATCATCTAAATCTCTTCCTCTTTTCATGATAAAATGATGTTTTTTGTGTGGATTCTTACCCTCTTGCTTACTTTTTATGACTTCTTCATCTCTTGCAAGAGAGAGCATGGATTTGAATGTAGAGAATGCATGGAGATTCAAACGCCTTAGAAGAGATTACAAAATGAAAACTATCTCCCTATTCACTCTCTCTCAAGGGGCTAGTCCACATTATATTTTTGTAAAACATGACACAAGAAAGAAAAAATTCCAAAAAAACAGAGCCAAAGGTTACCCAACAGATACAAAAACATCATGCCATAGATAAAAAAAAATACTACTAGGCAATGATTCCTAATTTTTTATTTCTGAAAAAAAATGTGTGAGGGTAGACAAATATCTTTTTATAACAAAAAAAGATATATTCCTGATGTATATACCTAACAAGAATTATTTTATAGCCTCTAGACTACTTTAAGATGTCCTAGCCGCTTATACGAAATGTGATAGAGTTGGAGTATCCTACAAATTTCTTCCTTCGATCCCAATAGATAGCATTAAAAACTACGAGATAGACTCAATACTAGCCTTCTCCTCTTTTTTCTTATGCACATCTCTCTCATTCATTATCAACAAAAATCTGTAAAAATTCTCATTGCTTTCACTCTCTTAGTATGCAAACTTTAAAAAAATTTTCAGTTTCTTAGACCATAGACGAGCCTCACCGCATGGATTGCCTCTGTGAAAATATACTGAGAAGAATGGCTAGCGATTGTGCATTCAATTGATGCGCTACTTGCATAGACGCTGCAATACATTCTAATAAAAGAGTACTGCAAACTTTCTTCCCATCCGCTTGCAGAGAAGGAATAAGTGAAATAATTCGTGAGAAACTTCCAAACAGATCAATGAGTAAAGAAGGAGCAATCTGGTCTGAGTAAGTTTTGATATGAAATAAGGAATGGTGAGATAAAAAAAAAACAAATGGATGAATCACACGAATCCGTTGTGCTTTACGATCTAAGGAGAGCGCGTTCGCTTCATAAAATGAATCCAATTCATCTAAAAACAAAGATATGGAGGAAATACAGCTAGTATACAAATATTTAAATATAACAGCACACACATCTTCTTAGATTATTTGGAAATTGTATGAGGGAGATAATTCGTTTACTTCTATTCTTTTCAGCTCACAAAATGAAATTTACAAGAAAGTAGAAGGTTTGAAAAAAATTCATGGATGCCCGTATTGCCTCGAGCCATATCAAGTAGAAAACAGTGAAATCTCTGCTTTGACTCTCTAATTTTGACAAATGAAATAATAAAAAATACTGTTAGTAGACGCATAACTTTTACTATCCATAAAATAAAAAGGGTTCACGCCGTAGGGTGTAAAAAAAGGAGTCTATTAAAGAAAAAATTTGACAAAGAGACTGTCGATAGAAATAATTAATATAAAATACGTGATACACTAAAGATTAGAAGCCTTGATTGTCAGTCATCTTCCTTTTCGCTTTAGTCTGCAGTTATACACCTTCTCAGTTCAAAAATTCTAAAACTGTATACAATGCGTGTAATAAACCAAAATCTTTGAATTTATGAGCTATCCACATTACCATATTTATGTACACCGGCATGATTTGAAATGGAGTATTCCATATACAATTTACAAGTTTTCATCAAGAGTCTCAAAGTATTGAAATACTTGTATTCACTGAGAGGTACATCTTGGATGCAAGAATGAACACTTTTCAAGTTATCACTATCTAAAGCTTTTACTCGAGCCAATTGAGAAGCCTGCAAGAAGAAAAATCCTTTAAAAAATCACTTCCATCCTTGAATGAAAAAATGCAGGCACTCTTTCTTTGCACAATCAGCACAAACCAATGCTAGGAATCTCAAATACAATAAAAAAATATAATGCAGTGCAGGAAACGAAAGTAGCAGACATAATCATTTTGCAATCCTATACGTTTAGCAAAACCAAGCGCCTGTAGATGCGAGAATTAAGTAACTATGTGGTAGAAATTGAGGATAGAAAACATCTTTTTCAAGCAAATTGTCTTCTAGGTAGCAATGTTAGACCGGATAGTATAATTATCACATGAAGATACACGCACATTATAAATTTCAGACCGTTAAGGCTAAACTGGAGGGACTATACAAAGCCAGAGTTGAATGAAAAATAGGCTTAATCGCATTCAGTAATGGTGTTAGAGAAGGGAATGGGTTTTCCTGAGCATTTTTAGACAGCTTTCCTTCCTTTAATTGGATGCAGCTGTTGACAGACAAAAACACTATTGCTTCTGCTTTTGGAAACAGAGTATGAAGGGCCTCTCTATCCTCTAGCGCATGCGTGTTATCTAGTTGCAAAGTAAAAGATTTGGTCTCGTCAACTATTGTGTCCAATAGCTGGCTAATGAAGGGCAAATTGGATATTGATAGACGTGTTAGGGAATCCAGGATATGGAGCCTTTCTTTTAATGGGCGCCGGAGAAGAGCGGAAGCATGATGAGTAATAAGTGTAAAAAATACACGAGGATCCCTGCATTGTACTTTTGCATATTGACGTATGATCAGAATTACGAGACGAGGGGAGAGGACACCAACATGTTTACAAATCTTGTCTCCTATATCAGCCCATTGTGGATCATCCACTAATGATGAACTTACAGCCTTTTCCTTGAGATGTGATGATGTCCTACGTGTCAGTTCTTGCAATTCTTCGAGAATCCATTCGTACGGCGCAGGAGAAAAGAAATGACTTCGGTAGGAATTCCCATTATTAGCAGGACTTACGGAAGGGGAAGGTTGATAGTTTGGCTGATTGCAAGCGCCTGTTACAGCTGAGAAATGCTGTTGCTCTCTCTCATACGAAGGTTGATTTGCGGAAAAAAATTCCGGAGGGCATAGAGCACTAATACAAAGCATACGTTTAGAACAATACCCTTCTAATTGATGCGATAGAAAAAAGGGTAGCCTAGAACTACATGAAAATAGGCGATTAAGTAGAGTGTAATTCGTAACCTGCCTTCTTGAGAGAAGCGACAAGCTTTGCTCCAGCTTCAACGGTATACTCCGATAAAACTGCATCTCGTAAAAAAAAGTAAACTTATCAAAAAACAGCGCTTCTATACTCCCTAAACAGAAAAATACGGAGGCATTTCAAAAGGAAAGTAGAGCCTGTAGAAGCTGTGAAGATCATTGTTCTTATGAAATTGCACATCCTCCCGACAAGCCAATTACTATTCGCAAAAGTAGCAATGAACAATAATGGCAACTTATTCCAAAGATTGTTCTACCTTTGTTAAGCTTGCTACTGTAGATTTGCCTACGTTAGTTCGATGTTTATCGGCTTCGAAAAGGTTTTTTTGAACTCGAAGTAGCACAGCTGCCGAGTAAGCATTCTGCTGTGACAAAAGGGTGGGTAACGGTAGCAGCAATGTATGGAGTATGTGTGTTGAACATTCATCCCCATCTACTATTTCGAAGGGTTCATAATGTTTTGTTTTTTGAACTGTGGTTGCTTTTACTCCACGCTTAAAATAGGTATACATGTATATAGGCCAAAATGCATTTCACATTTGCAAAATTGATGGTCACAAGTCTGTAGTCAATGTTTATGTAATGGTGTTTTGTTTATTTGTCTAAGCAAACAATTTTTTTTATATTTTCAGCTTTTCTTTGATATCACGTGCTTGATACGCCATTCTTTATAAATAAGCAATCATGTGACGCGTTTGAGATTGTTTTATAAAAATGTTTACCAGAAATACGGAAATAATGTTCAGTAAAGCGGTTACAATTTCTACCCCACTGTCTGTTGCATCTATTGTGGTTTCGCTTTTGAAAGAAATTGTAAGTTCTACATTAATTGAAACCATTCCTACTAGGATCATGACTTGTTTACTCAAAGTGTGTGCGGAATAACAAAAAATGAATACACGCTTTGTTTCTTCATGAAAAAGTTGAAAAATGCAAGGTACCACCTGACAAGCTGAGAGCAACATGATATATTTCGCGGTTTTTTTCCCCAGTTCTACCATAAAAATTTACATCTTTCTTACTTATTCCTTTTCAATATTTAATGAAAATGTGATTATTTTTTCCCGATTAGAATTGATAAATGCTGTTAAAAAGCACCAGCGTGTGCGTAGGCAGAAAACACAATGAGTAACTTCATCCCTCCATCTACGAAACTCGCAATTGTTTCCACTACTCTAATCTCACGGTAATGGTTAAATTGATTTTCGCAAAAAGAACACATTAGAGTATTATTGAAACATGCGTTTGTCAGGTCTAGTAAATTGTATACTTGAAGTACCGACGTACTTGAGTAAGTCTGATTTGGCGGCAAAACTCAAGCTACAATGATTCATATACTGGATGTTTCGGCACTGGAAATTTAATATAAATACAGAAGCAAGGAAAGAATCAACAACTTCAGCAACGTTTGCATTCAGGCAGAATCTCGTTACTCATGTGGCATATTCAAACTTCTCGCTCAATGCATGTAGAAGTTACCACATTTGAATCTGAACGCTAGACAATTTCGTTTCAGGAAGAAAAGCATTTCAGTTTATAATTTTTTTTTATTTGGATTTTTGATTGCTGTATTTGGCTGGTCCACTTGATCTATTAGAACAGATGGAACTTGGGAAATTTGATTTTGCATGTTTTAATAGCTGTTATCTTTTTCTGTGAAAAAAGTTACGCATGCACGTCTTGTCAGTTTGAGATATAGTTAGGCAATTGCCATATTTGCAGCACGGTTGCTTTCCACTTCCAAGTAGCGTCACGAAAACTCTTCAAAACTGCTAAGACATTTCTCTCTTAACATTCATTTATTTAAGACATCGATATTTAGTTGATGATCGTGTATTTCAGTTCGGAATTGTGAGTGGATTGGTTTTTTCATTTATGCTCTTTATGCTTGAACGAGTGACTTTTATTGACGTAAAGCGGCTAAACCTGATTTCTCGAGGTAAACACGCACATAACGATACTACAATATTAACCGTTATATCAGTGAAATACCTCTAACGCGTATGGATTGGCGATGGTACTTCCTAGGAAAATGCATCACGCTTCCACTTTACTCGAAAATGATATATTATATATACAGTTAATGTATAAGCTCGAACAAATGCACCCTACTTGCTAGTATATATACGAATAGGAGAATTTCTTCTCCTTGATGTGTATCCCGAAGTGCTGATCCGTGTAGTTCCATGCAAATAGCTTACTCTCTCATTTATTCTCTGTGAACACATGCTGAAAGTGCCTTCCAGATATAATAAATACGATACAAGTAGTTCACACGCTGCAATCACAGAATATATATTCGGGGCTAGTTGCAGAAATAAGTAATCGAATTGAAACACTCGTATCGGAGAACCTTATCTAGGTTGACGAACATTCGAAATGCTAGTTATTACTTAAGGTGCCTGCTGCTTATGAATCATTGATGCGAATTTGTGATGCATTGCATAAAATTATTTCAAATTCAACACGAAAGTTTTACAACGAAACAGCAACAGTTGATAACAATTTGCCAATGTACCAGGTATATACAGAATGTTACGGGCCTAGCTCGGGAAGTATCAGCTCTCGCATACACTCTTCGCAAATACGAAGACTAAGCATTGATTTTCTTACAATTGTGAAGAGAAGCGAAAAGGTGTATATGCGAAAATTTTTGATTGAAACGGAAAATTTTTTATTTTCCCTTATTTAATGCTACATTTAAGTATTTTTCCTATCGGTCGCATTTCCATAGCAGGGAAACTACTTTTCTTTGAGATATTTCATAGCGAATAATACTCGCCATTTCATCCTCAACCTGTATTCCTTAAGAAACTTTCGAAAGTATTGTTTTATGGAATTTTAAAATCGTATCACAGCAGTTGAAGTAATGCTTTCAACTTTAGAAAGTTTTTTCTAGCGGCATGCCACTCCTATTCCAAGGAAAATTTATTATATCACGACTTTGAATTGATGAAATGCTATTCGATTCTTAAGCTGGGTTGCTTCACAGCTTGCATAATTTCTCTAAGAAATGTTTTCAGACAATGTTGTTGCTCTTTGTTGGATATACTGTCTCTTGCAGTCTTCTCATCTGCAAGATGGTGTCGGCATTCTCGTTCCAGTATGATAATTAGTACATCAGCAACATAAACTTACTGCATTTATCTGCAAACCGATGAATCACTACAGTTTTAAATGATCAAAAGAAAGAATAAAACACAATTAATCAACTGATTTATTTAAGGAAAAGTATCGTTTTTTTGCTGCTATGGGGCGTCAAATCAATGACATCGTTTCACATTTTCTAAGGCTGCCGCAAATTACAATTCTAGCACATTGCTTTACTTTGATTGAGTCTAGAATAAAATCTCACGAGAATTACAATTTCAACAATGCAAAATATCGTTCCTGATGGACTTGGAGGGCCCCCAGGTGTACCGAAAAAGCTTTTCCCCAAATTTTTATAATTATCGTTTCTTTTTTGAAATATTTGGCAGTTCAATGCCAAATCAAGGCATAATAGTCACAGTAATTTTGTGTGGAAACTTTGCACTACAGCTTTCAATATTAGACCAGGACACTTTCTAGCAAACTGATCCAAAAAATCCCTGATTTCAACTGCCCTACGAACTAGTGCAAAATCATATTTTGGCATCACGCCAGCACATAATATTTTCATCTTACAAACAACGTAATTCCCAACCTTGTCAGATGCATAAATCAATTGACTACAGTTTCAAGAATTGCGATAAAATGACAAGCTCGTATATTTCCCCTTACAACAAGATTGAGGAAAACGAACTACATTTTTGATCTCACAAAACAACAAAAATGCTGGGTGAATTAATGACGATTGTTGCTGGAGGAATCATTGCTGTTCTTTGTATAATCGTTGCAGGTTAGTCTTATATAAACGACAAGCATATTGCAAATTCATACTATTTCCTAAATACAAAACCATCACTGTGTGCAGCTTCACTCTTCAAATAGCAACAATGAATCCACGCATTGTAATTTCACAACCTCATTCCTTAGCTAGAATACAAAGTGCCAAACGTTGCAGGAGAAAATTTACAAGCATATTCCACTTCCGTTTTTCTTAACAAGGATGACGCATTTCTTTACAAAGATGAAAAGTTTTCCCGCAGTGCAGCAATACCCAGCAAAGCACAGTCCACGCTGAGTGAGTGCAAACTATGAAATAAGGTGCTTTTAGAAATACTCAAGAGTATAGCAATATTATTGGGCAATACTCCTACTAAATCGCCAAGTTCCAAAAAACTTAGTATCTCAAGCTGCATACGAGAGGTTAACGAAACGTTTTAGAGAAATCAGACGACATTTTTCGCCGTTTTACATTCCCATAAAAAAATTATTAGTTAAACAAAAACGAGAACTTTAGACAGAATACAGTAACGTTTGAACTTATTCCTGCCAAAGAGCTAGAAATTGCACTTTCGAGGGAATAATATAGCAATTCTTATGAATAAAGCGTTGCAAATTTTCTTAAAGTATAAACCATGGAAACAATACAAATCATCCCAGAATCGAATTTTTACATGCCTGCCTTCAAATATTGAAATGAGCCTTAAAATAAAATTAGAATGGCTGTTCTATAATAACACATGGTAGCATAGTTATACATGTAATCTGATGCTATATATAAACAAACACATTGAGAATTCGCTTGCTTAAAGAATCACACAGTAGAGGCTCATTGGTTTTATCCTCCGTGGCATATGCCAATTATCAAGAAGTTTTTCGTTGCAAGACATAACTAAGAGACTATTACAGCCGTAGAATCTTGTTTTGTATCCGCTTTCATTTTCAAAACCTGCACATTGATCCGACAAATATAGAGAGAAAAGCGAAAATATGGAGTAGAGATTATACGTAAGGATATTACTACAATCCCGGCCAATATAATTAAAACAAAAAGCTATCATTGCAGTCGCATCGTTTCAGTTTTAGGAAACAGCATGGATCTCTATATAAAAAACAAAAAAAGTAAAAAACAACCAGGAGATTCATGTTAACTATGATAGTACAACTTTACAAGCAGTTTCCCTACAAAAAACGCGTTCCAATATAATAAACAAAAATAACTTGCATCCAGCTAGAAAGCAATGCTAACATTCTACACAATAACATAACTTTCTGTCAATTAATATACCAAAACCATTTCTCTCACCTTTGAACGTAACTGCAACGCCAGGTAATTCTCCCGGAAATTTTCTCGCAAGCCCTAAAAGACACAAAGTAAACATTCCAGCCGCTAAATATACATTTAAATCAACTCAGAAAGATGTAAGAAAAAAGCAATTACACACAAACGTATTTTTACTGCAATACATTATAGATAATGCTCTTCACATACACGGAGATACTCATGACCGTCAACCCTTTCGTAACGTAAAGCTTCATCATACTGCGAAACCAAGTCTTCGCGGGCAGCAATTTCAGCTGTTAAATCAAGCAACCTGAACGAAATCCACCGTTTAAAGATTGTTATAATTATTTATCACGCAATACAAGCAAGAAGATAAACTTGTACTGGAAAAGAGGAAAGTGTAACCAATCAACAAGCATACAAAGAAATACATTCGTCTCTCTCCAAAAACAATGCATGGGGGAAATACGTACTGTTGAGAAAGTTCGTTTTCCAACACAACGAGTGACTTGAGATCCGTCTGAATCAAACAAAAATATATAGAAGCAGAGACCAAGAGTAACAGACAGTAAATACTAAGTAAAAGGTACCTTTTTTCCTTTTTCTTCTTCTATAAATGCAGATAAGGACGATTCAGCCAATTCTAGTGAAAAAATATCCTTCTGTATTAAATCCTGAAAGAGCAGATGAGATCAAAAAATAAAAAGTATCATGTTCCAATTCATCCTCCGCTTAGCGGTACTATGAAGCAAGCAAACAGCTCAAAATATTCAGGTCATGCACGATAGGAATTCATTCCAACTAAAGGCTGCCAGAAAAGCCCTACTCATATTTCATAAATGATAGAATTCAAACCAGTTTATCGCGACGACGGACGATATTCGCCGTCAGCTGGCCTTGTTTCAATTCCGTTTCTTCCTGCAGATATTAAAGATTGAGCAGAGATTACGTAGTTTCAAAACTGTTAAATATTCAAAAGTACGTAATGATTTCTACGCTTTTATCTCCTTTCTAAGAGATTAAGCTACTACTTTCAAATTATAGATACAATGTATCCACTTAAATCAACAAGAAAAAAGGAATATTTACATAAACATCAATTTTCCCCACTGGAGATTCCGATATTCATTACATTTTCTCCCAGTATTTTTCTTACAAGATACATACCTCTATAAGATGTTGTGCATTTCGTTCGGCTACCAAGGGGGCCATAAAAACATCCCAGGATGAATTTATTTGCTGTGTTACTAATTGTGCTTCACGCATCGTAGATTCTTTCTGAGAAACCATGGTTGCTCCTGTCATTTGCATTGTATGCTCTGCCATTCCACTTTGAGGAGAATTTGGAGCACGATTCAAATTACCATGCGAATGACTGGCCGGATGAGTCTGCAAGTTCGGATAGCTAGAAGCGGTTTGATGGTACATATGCATGGATTGAGGATGGTTCGGCATGGATTGAGGATGGTTAGGCATGGATTGAGGATAGTTAGGCATGGATTGAGGATAGTTAGGCATGGACTGAGGATAGTTAGGCATGGATTGAGGATGGTTGGACATAGATTGAGAGGGGTAAGGCATGGTCTGCGCATAGGCAGACATAGACTGGGAATAATCAGGCGGTTCTTGAAGGCGAGGAGGCATGGCTTGAGGATGGGCTGGTACACTTTGCGGAGAAATGGCATATACTGGAGGATCCGCATTAAAGACTTCAATGATTTCGTGCACCATAGCGAGCTGCAACACAGCAATTCGTTTTTCAGCAATTTGGCATTTACATAAATATACGGACAAGCTAGAATTATTCAATAGCAAGCATAAATTTTATTACATGAAAACATGTACTAATCTTAAGAAATCGATTAAAAGAGTAACTACCAATATTGCACTGTAATAACTTCATCCTGACGTGCTAAAAAGCCTAAGATTAACCGTTTCAAAAAATGCTTAACCTTGATAGCTATTACAATATGAAAACTTGCTTACAAGGTTTGAAGTCGCATATTTCCAATTGCTCAAATAAGGATGAAAAATGACTCCATTATTGTCAACCCAACGATGATTAGGTTTTATTTGCATGATTTGCGTGGGCGTTACAAAACATCTAGGCGCTCGATCTGGATAAGGGGGATCAAAAAAAAATGTGACAGGTATGTGATATACTACTCCATTGTACACAATTGGAACAGTTCCGTACAAATAGAACATCCTTATCCGCTGAGATTTGTAATCTGCAAAATGTATAACAAGTATACGTCAAGCATACGCAAAATAAACGTCAGTCTTGAATAATAGGAAAATGAATTTTACGAGTATGCAAAGCAATTTTTTGAAATATAAACTGCTTCCGCAAATGATGGAAATGATCTTGGTAATTAAGTGAGGACTAGAAGAGATGTAAGGTAACAAATTTCAATTTGCTATCGCTAGAACTGATCAAGTCAGCACAGCATTCTAAACAAGTTTACTTCTAAGCAACGTAATTTTACTTTAAATTACATAATTACTATTTTAAAGAATAGTAACAATGTAAAAGTAAATTCCAAAATCTTGAATAGTTTAGATACGAAGCATAAAGACGATATTTATAATATAAAGAAAATTAACTCACCAAAAAAGCTAACATTTGCCTTGAGTGACGGGTAGGCAGACAGTAACGAGCGAGCATCTTTCTCCACGCGTGACGAATTCGGATAGTGTGTAAGAGAAGCGATTAAGGATTTTAAACCAGTGGTATCAATCGCCATATTAGTGTGCACAATAACTTTGCTGATTTTTGCAAGTTTCAAAATCACTTTTATCGAAAAAATTCCGTTTCTGCATGATAAACACCAGATACAAACATTTAAGCCGCACATGAAAACATAAATCGCAAGCGAAATTGCCAACAATACTATTTGGATCTAGAAGGTAGCAACCATTGCTATCAGCAGCAGCAACTAGAAGAAATTACTGAAACCATAAACTAATTAAAGATGAGAGGAAGATCCGCATCTTCAAAGACTACCAACACAAACAATGATATGTACTAGACAAATTATCGTATCGCAATGCAGGTTATGCATTTGCGTACTTACTTCCTCACGGAGCGGAGTCATGCCAACGACTTACGCAGCATGAATCTCTCACAGCCGAATTAGTGCTCGCATGCATGAAAATGTCTCTTGTGTTCAAACTTAAAGAGTTTGAGATAAGCGCCTTCTCCAGTTTTGATATAGCCGCAAATGAGAAGATGAAATGTGAACACAAGAGGACAACCTTGGAAACTCTCACAAGTAAAAAGATACGCGCAAGAAAAGAGAAGTAAATGTCTTTACGCCAAATAGTAGAAGCAACAAAGCAGTTTATGTATCGCAAAAATTAATGGAAATACTGAAAAACGGTTGCAAACCTTTCCTGCAAAATATGTGTAGCTTATATTCTCAACTTCGAATGTTTACGAATTAAGCAGCAACAGTTTCAGGTCAACAGTGTAATAAATAGTTCTCAACCTTCAATTAAGCGCACTACCGGCATGCGGCTTGTCCAGTGAAATAAGTGACTAACGGATGGGGGATTGATTCTTTGTGACAGCTGGTCATATTATTCAGATGCAGGAAATTTGCACCAAACTGCAAGGTTCGTAGCTTAACAGCAGTGACGCCTTTCATCGCCATTATTTTTGAACATCAGCAGCAGTGACACGACCTTCCATTATTTGTGTGCTTCATCCATGTAAAATTTGTACTGTTGCGCCACTCAAAATTTACCAACACTGTTGATTCAATTTTTGAATTACAAAACGTAACGTACCTTTTCTAATGAACACATACATCCCTTCTCCATTGTTTTTTTAAATTCATGCTCATGAAACTTGCACCACACAGTGCTATACCTCTCCCGCATTTGGTGATTGCCAAAGAAACTCCCCCGATATGACATAAAATTGAAGTACTATCGCACTAGCAGTATCGTGAAACTGATTTAAATATTTTGTACCAGCATACAAAGAATTTTTCAATTGAAACAATGAAAATGGTTGTATAACTATGCCAAACTTGAAATGATCATTAAGGCAATTCAGTCGTTCCACCCAATGCATGTTTTTAGTATTTTAAAGCGATTACCATTTTGAGAGCTGTCGGCTTTGTGCTTGCATTGCTTTTTGTTTCATTTATGCGAGTCCGCTCAACAACCTAACTTTACTGCTGTGTAACTTTATGATAGTCCCACTCCGCGTAGTTCATAAATGATATGTATTCAGCATTGTAAAAGTGGCTCAAGTGCATAAATGAAGGTACATTCCTATCAAAGAGGCTACGTAAAAATGTGCTAAGGAAGGTTTTTTGTTTCAGTGCCGTTTTGTGTCGATTATTCAACAGTATCACGTGTAATGTGCAGGTTAAGCTCCTCCACTATATGTTACAGCAAAAACATTGTTGATTTCACAATGATGCATAGAAACAGCCGATGGTAGTAAGACGAACGTCAACAATTTTTTAATTCTGTTTATTATATTTCTAAGACAAAATTTTCAAAAATAATAAACAGCAACCTCTCCACCAGCAATTCACTAAATACATTAGTACCATCTATTTCTTTGCTCCCATGTAACCCTATATAATTAAAGTATATTCTTATTCAAAACGTCTGAGATTATCAATTCAAAAACGAAAGAGAGGATGCAGCGCATCGACATCCTTCATCAACGAGCAGTAATTCCTGAAGCTTCCTAAACCAAGCCAATATATCTTTTTTCATACCTTTCTGTTTCATCTCTCTGCTTGATTTTACATAATATATACCTTACATTACATTCTGTAACAATAAAATAATCGCAGTATAATTAACAGAAATTTCTGTAGGAATTAAGTTGATTATCCGGTGACCATTCACCGATTACTATTAGATAGAACAGTCGCCTAGGTATGTGTTTGGGTGCATGCAAGCACAACCGATTCCTGATTAGCGACAACATATCCCAGACGTTAACAAATAATTGATGAGATATAGTGAAGTATCGGAACTAGAATGGTAGCCAGTCTTCTTCTTAAAGCATTTTTCGTGTACATTGTTCGAAAGAACACCCATTTTTATTATATATTTTTGGTTAACTTTTTCTTCGTAGCCAGGAGCTACACTTGAAATTGTTTTTATTATTAAACTTGAAATAGTTTAAATCGACAGTAGAAGCATACTTTTGTAAACAAAATGACAACTACAGAAAACAAAAGATACTTTTTAATTTACACATTCTTTTTGTCATATTTTACAGTTTTTTGCACCATGAAATGTTGTGAAATTACTACTTATTACTTCATTGTCAAATCTAAAACTAAGTGGAAAATGTTATTTCGCTGTGGGCGTTGTTTGTACACATGCCTCGGATTATGAATGTATAGCATCTTATTCATTTTTCCATCTTTTCTTTTGTAGATTCTAGGTATTTGTTTCTATCTTATAGGATTTCTGCGTATAAACCAAGACAGTACCGATATTTCTCCCTATCTTTTCATATACGTTGTTATTATATGAATATCAAAAACAAAAAATGCAAGACTTCCGTGAGAAAGTACAATAAAAAGTTATAATTAACACATCAGGAATGTTTATTCGAGCAAACAGTATACTGTTGTTTCAAGAAGACGTACAAGTATACTCTTCTGTGCAAATTTAAATATATGCATTGCATGCATAACCTCAAATTTGTGTATGGTTAAAACATTTTTTTAATTTAGCAGTCTCACAACAGAATAAGTATCAAGGTAGTTTATGATCAATGCCATATTGGGACTTATTGCTCCTATTCTCTTTTCGAATAAAAAAGAAAGCGCTTCAAAATACAATTAATAGCTTTTCTTTTTGGAAAATCAACGCATATACTTCAATATTGCAAAAGTATTTTTATTTTCAATACTTGCAAATTGTCAATTTTTTGTCAAAATATGTAACAGTGGTAGCGACTAGAGTGCAAATTGCTTATTGCGTTTATAACATTCTAGTCATGGCACATTTCCCTATTTGCATTCCACTTCAAAGTTGACTTGATGAATAACCCCTCACAGTAGCGTAACATTTAACTCTCGCGATCCATCACATTATTAACTTAATTATCATACATTCCTTTAATCCACTTTGACACCTGGGTCATCAGCACGTTACATTTAGCGGTACCTCCAAGTAGGTTAGGTTAGATTACGACGTAGGAATACGTAAATTAGGATATACTTTGTCGATCCTTTTCATATTGCGTTGATGATAGGTAGAGCTTATGAAAATATTTCGTCCTTTTGTGTTCTATTTTCTAAACGTATATTTCTTCTTTTGTAAAGAAGTATAGAGCAAGTTTCTTACGCAATAAAACATACGCAAACTCAAAGTACTTCCTTATTGCATACAATATTTGATAAATAACTAGCAGACGTTGAGCAGCATCGATTGACAAAACTTATAATCAGGCAGTCCGATACCTGGTCTACCGATCGTAATTGTCGCTTTACTTCTTACGACCCCCGCTATTTAAATCTACTAATATTTTGTTCATCAGCTCTGTGCTCTTCCGTAACTTCGAAGGCAACCGAGTCAACTCATTCGTCAACTCCTGCATTGACATACTTGTTAATTAATACATATTCTCTAATACGCCGTACGTACTTGCGTACCAATTGAAGTAGTGCTCATATAACTAATGTATATCACTCTGAACATACGTTGCATCAACAAACCGAGAAAGGAGTAACTTTCTCTCAGTGCGCCCTCGACACTTCATTTGAACGCACCCTCGGAGCTTTACTCCACTTCACTAACAAAGTCTCATCCGGACTTTGCTTTCTGCGGAAATTTACCTCGCGCTACGAAATACTAAATTTCACTCTCTTTTTTACTACTCTTTAAACTAACGAATATTAAAGAGCAACACTGCAACTTGTCTTTTATAATGCTTGTGCGTTCAATGCACCAAACTATGTGTTGCTGACCCCATCTCTCAAAGATCGTCTTGAGTTTTGGAGCACTCCCTTCACATTGTCAAATGAATTTTTTGCATATGAAAACAGGACCGAAGAATATGGATTTGAGCATTTTATTATGCATCAAAGCCGTGAGTTACTCTTTAACTGAGAATTGCATGAAGAAATTTTCGTATAATTTACACAGCGATTGTTGCAGCGTTATGGGGAGACGGACGACTTTCTCGAATGGATATTACGTAATTACTTCTTACAATAGACACAAATAACTTTTAAAAAGAACGATGCTCCGCTACTGTACTTCGTCAGTTATAAATTACCCGTTGAACATTTTTTGTTTTCTTCGTGTACTTATCACTTTTTAGTAGTACTGCGAGCCTGCTTCGTCACTTTCTTGTAATACAATGAACTGTAGATTAAATTCGTGTAAATATGTTACTTCAATATGGAATAATTTTTCTTCTTCGGACAGATTGATTTGAAAATGTATGTTTCTTAGCTATTTGCCATACTTCACGTAACAAAAAACTGCTTATGTTGCTGCTATATATCTACTGAAACCGTTTATTGATTTTTTATTTCGCGCGTATAAAAAGCATTGCTATGAAGAAAACATATTTTCCTATTTTTCTTTAGAAACCATCTATTTGAAAGATAATCGAAATTAGTATGCCAACATAATAAAAAGGATAAAAATACTATTCTCTAATTTTGTTTAATGCTTTTAAATTGATAAAAATATTTCACACAGCTCCCATTCATGTCACTAAAAAAACTTATAATTGCAATCATTTTGTACATTTGTATATTTGTTACAACTTTTATTCTTTATATAAAATGAATGATGTTGATACATTAATTTAAAAAACTCACATAATTTGTTTACTTCATATAATACTTCAAATTTCTTTATTCATACATTTCATCATGGCGACTTATTTATTACATAACAATTCCTATTTCATCAAATGCCATTATTTCCCAATTTTAAAAAAGTTAGAAAAATACGTCAAATATCAACTTATACATAAAAGCAAAGCATAAATATAAGTGTTCTTGAAAATGATTATAAACAGAAGATGAATATTGAAATCGTAAAACAATTATAAAGAAAGGCTAATAATACAAAATAATTTACTTAAATTGCATCAATATTATAACTGATTAATAAATGTACAAAATCTATTCAATCTTCTAAAAAATGCAACTAATATCAAACAAATATAATTAAGCACTTCTACATGCAAAAGATGAACCATTGTCACTCCTATTTTCTTTCATCTTCGCAGATAAATATTTCGCTGCTTCCCGATGTGGCATTTGTAAAACTACACGTAAAGGATTAATGCGATATTAGTTTTTGGTAAAAACGTTCGCTCCCTTCTAGACTAAGCATTTCACAACTTCAATACATCCTTTAAACGCAGCCTAAAGCAGAGAAGTATAGTTGTGTTTTCACAACATTAATGTTAGCACCCACCTTTGCTAAATATGTCACAGATTCCGCATTTTCTTTAGACGCAGCCTGATGTAAAGGAGTATTGCAGGCTTCATCCACAGCATCGATATCGATACCGCCTTTCACTAGGTTTCGTTCATCGCCTGTAAATTCTTCATTGATGACTTTGACCAATGCAACCCCATCATTTGGAATATTACCTTTCTGTTCCTCCACACTATTCTCCACTTCCAAAAATGTTTTGTAACCTTTATTCACTGCAAACTATAGGCAGATTCTCAGATCGCTAGCTGTATTTATCAACTCTTAACAAACAGATATAACCGATTAAGTACACGAAACGATTTTTACGCTACCATGGAAATAAAAAATACAGACATCGTAAGAAAAACAATCAGTCAAACCAATACAACTTGATTCAAAAATGAAACTATCAAAAAAGAAATAAAAATACTACATATTCTTTGATATTTGGTCTAATTAATGCGGCATGCAAATTCTTCACTACAACCAGCAAATTAACTAGAAGTAGCGTCTAAAAAACTATTCATACGGAGAAATGTGCATCATGAATCATCCACTACTCACTGTTTGGACTAAGGATAATTTTAATTTCATAACATTCCAATCTCTACAAAAAATATAAATAGCACAAATACAAAACAAAACACATGATAACGAGAAGCCTTTACAACTCCGATAAAAAATCAAGCTCTGGGAGACCTATCGAATAACTAATGGTAGGAATTGGAATAAACGTACGCATTGATCCGATTGACAAGCGGTCACTCCATGGCATTTTTAATTCCATTGCTTGTGCAATGTATATATTTCAATTCCTCCGTGCAATGGATTTTCCATTCGATTCGGTGTGTGCGAGAGCCGAGCCGTCTAGTTTCTATGCTGTCCCATTCTCTCAACTATACGTAGTTTGTTGGATCTTCGAAGGAGCTTGCAGTTTTCAGAAAAATGTCCCTAGCACCGGCGCACATGCATAAGTTTAGTAGAAAAACTTTATGCATGCATTAATATTTATATTTCGGGGAAATCGCTTTGGGGCTACTTCTTAGCAGCTTAACAATGCATTGAACGGAGAAAAGAATCGCCGCTAGAACCTTCGCTTCTTTGTGAGAAAGATTTGGCATGTTGGAAAAAGGATTGACGAAAGTGAATTTTTTTCGTTTCGTAGCAGGTGTTGCCATGATGGAGAATTTCTCAATTTTGCTGATTACAATGCTCGGCAAGGGTAACAGTGGGGAAACTGCTCTCGGAAGTGTCTTCGTCAACAGATTCATCAACATTTGAATACGTGTAGAAAGCCAAATAATTCATTCTTATTGTCGAAACAGCAGTTCAAGAAATAATGATAAAAATAAGAATATTCTTACGATGTTTCTTAGTTAAGCAGGGCAATTGTTGATGCTAATGCTACAAACATGGCTTTTACTGCATGTGAAATGCTTTAAATTTAGTCACATTTCGCCAGTCGATATTGTTCGATGTCGATTAGTTATTTCATTAACTCTTTTATGAGGTAGAAGTGTACTCGCGTTGAAAATGCTGAATTAGGAGGTAAATTTACTGTATATTTCTTATTTGAAAAAGAAGAAATGCACATTTAGAAAATAGAACAAGCGAATGACAAAAACTATTTTACGTTGCTCTACGCAATGTGAAAAGAATCGAAAAGTATAACATAACAGTATTCCTACGTCCTATTCTAATGTATGGTCTGTGTATTGCTAAATGTAATGCGTTGATGGTCGAGATGTCAAGGTAGGTTAATGGAATGTACGCTAATTGCGTTAATGTTGTTATTGGTCACGGGAGCTAAATTTTACGCTGGGGTAAAATGAGTTATTCTTCAAGTCATCTTTGAAGTGTAATCCGATTAAGGAAATGAGCAATAACAAAACTGTTATAAACAAAATAAGAATTTGTGCTCTAATCTCGACCATTGCTACAATGCTGCGAAGAAAATAGTAATGATAACTACATGGAGCTGAAATGAAATATCCAAAATGTGCACGGGGGTCATGCAAATGTGATGTTATATACTCTTTTTTATTTTTTTCATTTTTATGGTGGTGCTGTCATTGAGAATATCTTGAAAGATACAAGGGACTATTCTAAAGAATATCCTCGTTGTTTTTGTTTTATTTTTTGCAACTGAAATGAAAAGGGGTGGTTGCATCTCTCTGTCTTTATAAGCTGTTTATTTTAGCTATCAGATATTTTGTACTCTGCTTATACATATTTTTTCTCTTAATACATTTTTTTCGAATGCAGCTTTCCATATAGTTTTATAATAAAAAAAATACTTTAATTTGGTAAAAAGACAAATAGAAATTAAGTGAATAATGCTGCAAAATTAAACAAAAACTCAAGCAAAGGGATAAAATATCAAAATTTTTATTTGTTTGCTAAATTTTAATCGTTGTAAACTAATTAAAATCTACAGTAAATATTTTGATAGATTTTAGACAATGAATGATGTCGCTTACTGTGTTAATTAGTTTATTTATATTTTAATTTGTAATTTTTGTTGTTAAATCTTTTGCTTCTTACTAGGAGAAGCATTTATTTTGACACTTTTTATATTTTTTTTGAATTAGTTGATTTCATCCTATTTTTAGGTTTGCTTTATAATTTGTATTAATGCAATTTATTTTAATGTAAAATAAACAAAAGAATAAAATGAAAATAAATAATTCATCACTATAAGTATCGGTTTTTCTTTTCCAAATTTTTCCTTCACCTTTTATTTTACATATTCCATTTTTATTTCTTCACTTAATATTTTTAACTATTATATTCTACTTTTTTTTTATTCTATTTTATTTTATCTCTCTTCTGCATTATCCATCAAATGAATATACTTATGAAAGATAAAATTATTTGGGGTTTTGTATAGTGACAAGCAAAAATTAATAAATCCAACAACAAAAAACAGTTTCTTTCAGAGCAAAAAATTATATTTTTGGTTATTTATCATCCTGAATCTTCATCGTATGAAAAATTTTATGTTTTCGCTTAAATTTTCTTAAGTTTTCCTAGGGTTTTTCGGATGATTTTTCCCTAGTTATCTGAAACTTAAAACTTTCCAGAATCGATCAAATTGATCTTTTTAAACTTTCTCTCGCCAAGCGACTTGCAAATTATTTATCAAACTTACACTGCTGCTGTCATAGAATTTTCACTGAATGTTGTTGCTTATACTTACGGTTGTGGAAATTAGTTACCGTCCCCATACAGAGGATTACCTGTGTCCTAAATACTAAAAGATAAGATACTTACGTGCTGTTTCGCTTACGTACGCGCGGGTCTTCACAGAACTCTTTATTAGAATTTTGTTTTGCTGTTGCACCTAAATTTACTTTTCATCCACCACGCAGCAAATCAATTTCATCTACAACACATTTAGTAATACAAGCAAATTAAACTATGTACCACAATAAGTTTATTAATGTTGTAAAGTGGTACAGCTAATTGTTGAAGTTCATAAAATGCAAAGCTTCTTTTTATCTTGTATTTTTGTCTTGTGCTGAGTTGAGTACAAGGTCGAATTAGTACTCATTCTGATTTCATTACTGTTCGGTGTTTGCAGCAGCGTTAATTAATGCTGTTCTACCATTTGTAGCTTCATAACTGTCTTTACTCCGTTTTCATTTAATAGCTTTGCTAGTTACAGATTATATTTAGCAGCAGCACCAATTAGAGGTAAATAACCGTTTTTTACAATATCGTTAACCGAGTATCCTATTATTGTCAATATTGCAACAATAATACTAGAGTTAAACACATATTGAGAAATACTCATATATCCTAAAGACTATGGTGTTAATAATTAATATTAATAAAATATAAATACCAAAATGTATTTTAAATCTTATCCAAATATATAGCATAATATCTATAAATGAGAAAATATTAGCGATAATACCAGATTTTATAGCTTTTTTACCAAATAGAGGTCCTATAAAATCAATTTTTCTATACTCAATATTATTTGAGATTTGTTTGTTTAAAGTTGATTTAATTAAGTGTATATTCAGATATAATTTTGCTTTTTTGTAAGTATTACCTAATTTAATAGGAAAGTTACGCTTATAATTATTAGTTTTATGTATATTTATTTCGTCTATCTTTAGATTATTTAAGGATATGCATATATGCTATATCAATAGCGTTATCTGATCTGATATTAATTTCTACACCTGTAAAATATGTGCCAAAATTTAATCTAAAAATAATTGATGATATAATACTTAGAATCATAAAAATACTAAAAATGGAATGTTCTCGTTTGGTTAACGCTGGATTTGTTAGATCTTGACCATATCACTAGGACGACTGGGCCTGTAACAGTGGTACCGCGAGAGTGTAGAGCACCCATTTTATTTCATTATTTTACATTATTATAATTAATGCTCCTATCACAAGTACCTTTTCTTTTAGTACATAGTTATTTCTCCTAAACTAGAGAAGTCAACAATCCACAGTTTTTCCCAAGGATATGGGAGTGGAAATAGTAATGTACGTACGGAAGGAATGATTTGGGAACATCGAGCCACATAGCGTCGCAGCAACCAAAGATGCCAAACTTTCCCCTATATTCCCACGCAATCAAGAAGCACTTATTTTACAACCTTGAATAAGAGAATAGAACAGTATTAGCTTAGGGATTTTTATATTATTTCTTCCGTTTTTTTCTTGCAGCGTAGACGAATGAAGGAATGAATGAATTTTCCCTTTTCACTACTTATTTCCGCGGACAGTAATTAATAGCGGAGAGTGTAATCCAGTGAATCTGAATAACTTCCGATTTGCCAGTCGAGGTCTATCGACTCCGGATAATTAATATTTAGTAACCAATAGCGTGTTAATTTGATTGTCTACGCTATTAAACTATTGTTTGTTTGAGAGCATGAATAAATATACTTACTTCTATAAATATATCTCACTAGGTTCACTCGTTTAATCTTTAATAATCTTCTATCGAAAATAGAATAAGAATAAGAAAAAACTAGAGCAACTAAGCTCATCAACCTCAGAATGATCTTGCTAATAACAAACTCGTAACTTAAGGGCGTCGACAGCCCAATATCGTTCCTCAATCAAAACCTCTATTCACTTTCACTACTACATGTAGTCAACCTATGGGTCTGGCATACTCTCGGTATTACTCGTCTCTCCCTCTGGTTCCGTCGTAACGATTTAACAAGATATGGCCTGGCTTCTACGGATCACAAGTTACTACCATGCGTTCTGTTTCATAACCGCAACAGAAACACAATGTGGAGAGCACTCATCTCACAATTGCGTTACATTGCCGCTCGCTCTCTTTCTGAAGTGAGCAGAAGCACACTACATTAATAATTCCTTACTAAATTCTTTACTTCACCCATTTTGACTAAAATCACATACTAGAAAATGATACAATTACACATGCATGAGCCATAAGAGGAATACAAGATGATAAAAACATTCGATAGCATATTTCTACCGAAACTTGTGTGTATGGTAAAAACTATTTACCAAAGTCATTTCTACTTATGAAATTCTATCGTACATTTTAATTAGTACCTCCCAATTACATTTCATCAATTAGAATTCATAGATAACAAAGAAACGTATATTCTACGTAGACAATAAAAATGACTGAAAAGTAAAACGTTAACTAAAACCTTAAAAACTAAAACTAAGCAATTCCTTGCTTTACAACCTGTGTAGGTTCACTTGCGAGATGGTTTTATCGTGTAGGGCAATCGCGCGTAAGTTACACACATTTTCTATTATTAGACCCTACACAGGTTCCTGACTGCGGAATTATAGCGTGCCTACTTTTACCTCGCTGCAGAGTAAGTTTATGTTTCATTGTACGAGTTAGAGAATACCCCCTCCTTATCAACTGAATAGAAATAAAAAAACGTCCTACCGTATAAAAGAACTATAATTAGCCGAAGTCTATAAAAAACGACTAGCAGAATGTGACTAATTCTAATCCGAGCAACTTAGAGAAAACGCCACGACCACAGAGCCGCTTGCTCGGTTGGGTTGCTAACCAATTGAGTCATTAGGCCCATTTGTTACAAAACATGAATAAGCACCTAGCATTCCCCATGCAATAAAAGTACCATATACAAAGTTATTTCATTTTGTCGATAAGATTATCACAGGATACATATTTCAGTAATGTATTGTAACAATCCTATTGCATGGTAGTTAATATAAGGGATCGAGCAATCCTATAACCCAAACTAATAGTACCTTTGTTATATATGTACGTGCTGAGTGAATCTTATATCGACTTATAAATGCATGCGAATATAATCGGCATTCGATTTGCGCCAATTATTTTCCCTAGCACTTTCGACAAAATTGTTAGAAGTAGGATGAGTCTTAGATGTAGGGGGGAATAATACAGACGAACGGTTATGACGTGGGATATATTTTTTCTAAAATATATCAGCAGTTCTTTTCTTTGTTCTTTCTTTTATTTTCGTATTTTCTTTTCGTTTATGTATTATTAGAATTT
>JADAQX010001085.1:0-14725 GCA_015476325.1 Cardiosporidium cionae | reverse complement strand
GGAGATGGAGGGAGGAGAGGAAGGGAGGAGATGGAGGGAGGAGAGGAAGGGAGGAGAGGAGGGAGGAGAGGAAGGGAGGAGAGGAAAGAGGGAGAGAGAAAAATAGAGAGAAAAAAAAAGAGAGAGAGAAAAAGAGAGAGAGAGAGAAGGGAGAGAGAGAAAAAAGGAGAGAGAGAGAGAGAAAAAAAAATGAGAGAGAGAAAAAAAAGAGCGAGCGAAAGAATAGGAGAGAAACACATAAGTGTGGTTTTCAAACTCAGTTTTTGAAACGTGTAATTTTTCTGCTTTTTTTTCAATCTATGGGCATTTTATTGATTTGTTTATAGGATCATTTTTTATGCATTATATTGGGAGAATACGGAGGGTTTTTCAGTTCTTCAAATTTGTCTATTTTTTTAACAGAAATTTTGAAAGAATAGGGAAACCTTTTTTTTGTATTTAAAAGTTTTTTATTTTATTGAAAGGTTTGCATTTTTCACACTTTCTTTGATGTTTTACGCTTGGAGTATAATTAAAACACGTTTTTTTGGGTTCTTCTTTATAAATCTATGTGTTTTTTATGTATCTATATGTATTTTATTAAACGTTTGTTATAGTCAAGCAGAGGACGGCCTGCAAAACATGGGTCTTAACAATGGATTACAAGAAAACTCTCTTGTTTTAGAGAAAACATCCCAATTTTCTCCTTTTGTGATGCATGATCTACGTCAGAATGCTTTACAAACCTACATTGAAATTATAATTGAAAAAAATCGATGGCCCATTTCTTTGTTTAAACAAGAAGAGCGCTGGTACGAAGAATTGACATCCTGGGAAGGTCAATTGTAAGTCCTTTGATTGATGGAAAATTGGGAAAATATAAAAATAAAAATCCACTTTTCCTTTTATTTATCTGTACAGAAACAGAATTGTATTGAGGCAGGAATGTGTTTATTTTTTTTTGTGTGGCGGTAGCACTTTTCTTTCGTTTTTATTTTTTTAATTTTATTTTTACTTCTAAATTGTATCTCTCTATGGATTATTGGGTGTAAGTAAGTGCATATGTACTAGTATTTATATACTGTCTTAGACATGCTTTGATTGCAGGTTAATGCGGCATGCAGCGCTCACTAAACAAACCTATGCTTCTCTTTTCAAAGATCTCATAGATTCAAAAGCAGTTTGTGTTGAGAGAGCCATGGAGTTGCTTGTACGTTTTTTCTTCCTCTTTGTAAAGACACAATTTTGTATTCCAACGGTGTATACATGAAGAAGAAAGAGAGTGTGAATAAGGGGGCCAACTCTAAACGTGTAGCATTTGCCTTGTTATTGATAATAGATAATGTGAGACCTCTTCAAAAGGCAGGAAAAATGAAAATACTGGAAATGTAGAGATGCCATTTTTGCTGAGAAAAGGGTAGCCTATACTGTATATACAGGTTTCCTCGCTTGGTTGCAATAGAATGCTTTCAAGTTTGTGCCCCATTCGTATGAGAGTGTAACATTTAGAGTGCCTAGTGTGTGTGGGGGAAGATTTGTGGTAAGTACGGCAATATCTTCAGCATGTGTGTTGTAGTTCAAAATGAAGAATGCATAGTTTGTTTTGAATGTAGAGAAGTTCATTTTTTTTATAGTGCTATGTGCGAAGAAGCAGGTATTAGAAAAAAGTATAATTGCAAGAAGTGTTGTGTTATTCTTATGGATCGAGTCCATTGAGATTACTGTCCTTCATGCATTGAATTTTCCTTTAACCATTTGCTTATATGCCCATAAAATCAGTATTTTCTGATATATCCCTTCTATAGAGATATGAAGCCGTTAAGTTTTTACTTTTACTGTTTTCCTCTGTTCAAATTGTAATTTTATAAAGGCGCGATAGGTGTGGTCTCTCTTTGCTTGAAAATTGTTTTGAAAAATATTCGCCCTTCTTCTATGAATTGAATACGATATTTTAATTTTTTCCTTATTTTTTCTTGCAGGGTCGTAGCGCTTTTATTCCCCGAGATTTCCACATCTCTCCTAACACTAGTACAAATCATATTGCTGAATGTGAATCTAGTAAGCAGATGTGTGCACCCAAAGAAAAATTTTCACAACGAATACAAATAGACGAAGTAGCTGCAGTTCTACATGGGATAGGCTATGATAACCATACCGAAATTGAAATTCATAGTGAATAGTAAACCGCTGCTATAATTCGTCTGCTTTATACTTCTAGTTTCTAGCTTTTCAAATGAACTCTACTCAGTTTTTTATTTCGTACCATGTTTATAGTGTGAACTATTTACATGAGCCTTAACTGTGACACTCTCCAAGTATGAAACTTAAAAAACAAGTAGATATACTGTTAGATGGTTATTTTAATTTTGAGGAACTTTTCCTGTACCCTTTCGCAGCGCTTACTATAATCTAATTATTTGCAAGACATATTTTAAATTTTACTCCTTTGGTTTTTATTGAAATTGCTACCATTTGAGATATCTTCAATTCCATCGGCGCCCGCTAATGTATTACGCTTGTATAACCGAATTATTAAATTTAATTAGCGTAAAAAGTAGTGATACAATGGGAAAAAATAACAAACAAATAGCACTACAATTATCGTAGTGTGGATTGGAGTGAAAGAACACAAAGACAAAAGTATGTTCTTTTTCTTTTTTTCAATGATCATTTAAGATAATCTATTTTTTTATTTCCAAAAAAACAGCCTTGTAAACATGTTTCAAATCCTCGTATAAAAAATAAGAGTTTAGTGTTACTAGGCTTCGCTCAGTTCAACTTCCAGATAAATTTCTCTCGTTGCATTCATTTGTTTCCGCAATACACCGCGAGGTATAGAAATAGAAACCAGAGTGTATGTAGAATGGTAAATGAAGTTCTTGTTGCTTTAATCCTTTTTAGTATCGCCGCTATAAACCATCATTTGAAAGAAGAATTCCTGAATCTGCAATATTTGTATGATTGCAGCAGCTTTGATTCTATTGATAATAATTCAAATAAATGGAAAGAGTTCCGTGCAATCCATCTTTTGCTTACGATGTGATCAACGAGTCCTAAACAAGTTAAAAGTAGAGCTTTTTACTTTATCGAGTTTGTTGTAAACTTGAATGAACATTGCTAAGCTAGGAAGAAATTATACTTTAGCAAGACTAACCAATATTTTCGTAAGTTTAGAGGATTAGGGTAGGGCAGGAAGTACTATTACTAAAAAAAATTTGGGCGCGGATCTGGAGATAGCCGATGTAAGTTTTGCATGCTACTTTTTGCCTATGGAAAGCAATAAAGTAACATCCACCAGAATGTAAATAGTAACCTTACGCTAAATATTATTTTCGTTATGGAAAAAGAAGCAAGTATAAAACACCTTTCTTTAGCATTTTTAACTAAGATGTTACCTCTGGAATTGTAAGTAGAATTGGCTGGTAGAATGCTTCAATTATACAGATGCAGTTCCAACAAAAACCTAAGCATTACCAAGGAAAGGGGCAAGCGGTTCTTCACTACGGTATGTTGCAATGTGATAAGAGTTCGTCTCGTTTCTCCATTAAGATTTTTCCAACAAAATTGTTATAATCTTCATCGTTTAAAACTTTCCCTCCGGTTGCTACAGAAAGTATTGCCTCTATGGGAGGATGAAGAAGTGTTGCGCCTCTTGTCATCATCAAAAGTAGTTGCAATCTTGGATGCTGCTCAATCTTTAATAAAATACAAGCACGTAAAAGAGAAAGACTTCTGGAAAGCTTTTTGCTAGCTGGAACACGATTGGAATGCTTTAGTATCTTAACTTGCAGTTGCAAATCCTTGATTGATGCTGCCTCATCGGTATCTTCATACAGGTGCATTTGGTGTTCAAACAGATGTAGACATGACGGCCATATAGCAGTGAAATCTGGATGAGCTACAGGAATAGCACTGAATATTGATAGCTCTTGTAAAGCAGCTTTTTTTTTAGAAGAGCGATCAGGATGTTGAAGCGCAACAGGTTCATAATCTGCAATAGCATGAATTTCTTCCCATAAATCTTCCGCTGATGCCACTGATGTAGAAAATAATTTTTCCTGGCATTTTGCACATGTCTTCCATATTCGATATTCTTCCTCTGAATAGAAATCTACGAAGTCTGTCTGTCGAACAGACCGACGGCATTGTGAATTAGAGCACACAGCATTTTTTGCAATATATCCAGTGGAAAAGCGTAATGTATTTATATCAAAAGGTCCGACTACGGGCTTAATGAGGCTCAAATCCAATTTTTTAATAGGGAGATTATTTTCTGCTGCCGATTCAGATACATTGGTGCCGAGAATATTTTCTGAAATTACTTTTGATGACTTTGCTTCTCCTTTACTATGACGATGAGGCTGCTCGTTTCTTCCCCTCCATTTGTTACTAAAGTTTGTTTGTATGCTTTTAGTAGTTGTAACCTTTGCATTTTTAGTAAGTTGCAATTCCATCTCTTCGACATGATGTTGTTTAGAGCCTGCTTCACCTAGATTTTGATTAGCATTCTCACTTTTCTCTCCTGTGTCAGAATACGAAACCGATGCTACTCTATCTTCACAGTAGCACAATAGTACTGTTACACAACCCATCTCCTCTAGCTTTTCCATTGATTCTTTTTTTTTGTATTGAAAGAACTTAAGACGCGATTTACATACACTATTGGAAATTGGAAATGGAATACTGCACTTCCCTAACAACTCATGTTTACTCTGTTTGTCTATTTGATATTTTCTCCATACTTCTACAATTATTTGCTGACTTTTTGGAAATTGTGGAAATGAAACATGAAATCTGTGAGCCTCCTCCCATTTACCAGTTTGTTGCCAAGTTGTTTTCCATCGAACAGATTTGCAATGATATCCAGGTTGACAACTTACATTACAACAAAAGATTGCACCTGCCACCTCCATTGGGCGTAAGCTATCAACACATTCAATTCCTATATTTACCATTCCTTTGTATACCACGTTGGCATTAAAACCGAGAGAAAATCGTGAGTTCCACATTTCATCTTTAATTCTTTCTAGCTGCTCCATTGCTGCATCTTTTGATACTTGAGCATTTTTGTTCTCGTTTTTCTCGTCCGGATGAGTTATCGATTTCTCCTTTTCGTATATGCGAACGATCTCTTTAATTGAATTATTAAGTTCCTTTTGCAGAGATTCAGTCAACTCTTTACTAATCTTATCGCTTACAAATTGCTCAAAACGATCCATAGCTCGCCTTTCGATTTCATTTTTTTTGTCCTGGCTATGAAGATTTGATTGGAGATTTTCCTGTGTTTCGATTCTGGAAGTTTTCTTGCCGTTCTTTGCAATAGTGGTTTTTTCCTTAGTGTTTACTGGCACTAAATGAATGTTTGCGGTCTTTTCTTTCGTAGGCAACGCATTCCCAATAATGTTGTCTGGAAGAGATCCAATTAGTGCACGCTGTATTTTTTCAGGTTTTCGATGCTTTAAAGGTACCAAAGATGTTAAGTCAGTAGTACTGTCAATAGATAATAATCCATTCTTGTGTAACTCATTTACTTTCACTCGAATTTCCGATTCTTCATTTAAGTTTGTCACTGCTTCTGTATTCCCTTTGAACTGATGTTTACCTTCCATGTAGTTCGCTTTTTGAGACCGAATCTGAGTAGAGTTTTTTGTTTGATTTGGTGGTAAGCTATCTAGATGATTGGGAAAATCAGGGCGTTTCAACGTTCGAAGGCGTAAAGGGGCACCTGTATAAGCATCTTGAGCTTGCCAATATTTCCCCTTTAGTTCTCTAGCTATCTTCTTGGCTGCTATTGCCGATTCCAACTGCTGAGTAGTGTGAAATACCTGCGATTTTCTGGCATTATCATTTTCGTCCTTTACGATGTTCTCCCTATGAGGAAGTCCCTCGCTATTTGTCCTGTAGCGATGCAATCCCTTCGCGGTCAAACTACCTTTATCTCGGCATTCTATACTGCAGTAGTCGCTATAGTGTCCTTCCCAGGTTAACCATGCGTATTTAGAACAAATTTTACATAGTGGCCGCGAAATAGAAGGATCAAATACCGTTTCAGGAGGATTGAAAGTAGCGACAGCATACTCGAAAAGTTGCTCCATTTCGAATCACTTTTCCGACGTATCAACCAAAAAAAACACAGTTGCTCTCTATCGCGTGCCTGCAGCTAATGTTGATTACTTGCGATACTTTGAACATTTCACTGTTAAAAGTTCAATTCCCAGTACTCCATAAAAGTTGATGTTGATATCATATGATGCCACATCATTTTCGACAAACTGCAATAGAATTAGACCAACTACATTTTTTTTTCACCATCCGTTAAGTTTTGTGAAGAACACTTAGTTTAGCGACCACTACAAAAATGATGAATAAAATTTTGCAACCTTGCTGTCTGTCCAACTTCACTTTGGCATCTTGTTTCCATTTTGAAAGATAATTTTATGCTTACCACAAAATCCACGTATACCTGATATATTCTTGTCTGTCCTACTTACAGAAAGTAATTAATAGATGTAAAAGGGAGCATGTACGCTTAAAAAATTAATTTCTCAATGCATCATATGCTATCACATGCATCGTATTTTACATGTTGATGAAGAAGAGCTTGTGAAAACTATTCGTTTAATTTTACAACCTATAGCCATTACGCAGTAAGGGAATTTTCATAGATTTAGGCGTCATTTTTAAAGATTCAATTTCACAATCGGATACAAATCAAAAATGTAAAATCTAAGAAAAGAATTATCTTCTGACATCACTTCTAGCGCCTATTTACTAGTAAAGTATTGAAGATTTCTGTCGAGGCAATTGAAAACCGGAGTAACCAAACAACTTTTTACAGCTACGATATCAATTGATATGAAATTTATTAGCGCAAAAAACAGCGTAATTATTTAATTTGATTTCTTCTGGAAGAAAAGTGATGCAACTACAGCAAGTAATTCGAGGAACTTATTGCAATCGAGCTCCAACGTATTTTCTTGGGGTGGCCTGCCTCTACGTGAAGTTGAAATGTTAGAATTATTGTCAACGGATAGAACAATATATGGGATTAGTTCAAACACGCGTAGCGAAAGAATATCGCAAGGATTTTTTATTGTCTAACTCATGAGAATGAAGAACCACAATGTACACCAGCTGCCTCAATCTATATCTTTGATTCAATCCTGCGCTTTTACGCAGGAAATAAAATCCAATTTAAAAAATTTTTAAGTATGCAGAAAAAATTTTGTTTCGAGTTGACACCTGTATGTCTGGAGGTTTGGCAAACAAAACATAAAATCCCCATTCCATCAATGAATATCACCGCGAAACTAAACTGTAAGCCGTCAAAGGAGTGGGTACAATACAACTTTACTAGGTAGCTTCACTTTAGAGTATGATTATCCTGCCGAAGAATGGTGAATACTTGCACATTCAAGCATAAATAACAAATTTCTTATTTTGAGTTGGCTCGAGGAGAACAGATGATGGAACAGTTTTGCCAAGTAGATCCATTTCACTTTCATGCTCAGATGGAGGCACTGGGCGCTCTTGCTAGACGCCTTCGAGAAGCTGTGGTTTCAGAGGACTCGCCGATGGGTAAGAGAGTGTGAACGATTCCGAATAGTTGAAACTCCTATAAAACGAAGCTTTACATTTTTGTATGGACTACAACCGAAAAGATTTATTTCAATTCACATTATAGAAGATGCTTTTTGTTTTCTGTCACTTTTCATTTAATTTAAATATTTCGTAGCAATTTTGACGCTTATATCTAGGTCTGAAATAAAAACATTTCGCCTCTTTACGCATTTGCTGCTGTATCCCTGTGTGAGATGGAATGCTTGAAAAGTTGAGAGTAGAAAGGATATCATAAAATAATTGCTTCATTTTTTTAGTGGATTGTTCCCTCAAACTAGTTGGCGACCTCTTTCCAAATCTCATTGAAAAATCGTTGCACATTATCGACCAACGCAAAGTTCGTCACTATAGGATACAACAAGGACGATCGTTCTTCAGTGTGAAAGGGTCTACAAATGAGTTATATTTGGTCATTGGAAACAATTTTTGTTCTTGTAAGTATTTTTCTATTAGAACTATATTATCCACAGAGTGTAACGTATCTAAGTAAATGCATGGATGCAAGATTCAAAATATCATGATAATCTAATTTTGTGTATTTCTCCGCGCTGCGTGAACATGAATTCCCTTTTTTCTCAAGTGCCTTTTCATTTTTATTAAGGAATAACTTTAGGAATTTTGGGAATTTGATTAAATCAGAAAGGATTTGTCAAACGCAGATAGAATAGCTTTGGCGTGTAGGTAAACGTTATTTCGTAGCAACTTTTTGTTGAATACCATGTATTTATGGAACTGTTGCGCTATTAGCCAAAAACGTGTTTCTCATGCTTTCAATGCGTTACGGTTAATTCTACAATCTTAGGTCGATACTTTCAAGAACGTGTCGTATCGCAACAACTGGACTTCATGGTATGAGATGACTGAATGTTTGTTATTGCAAGTTCTTTATAAAAAAATTTCATTTGTCAACATTAGAATAGTGCATTGCTGCTACCGCATGTCATCCAATTTTTACGTTTTCTGCTTTTTTCAGTGTAAACATGTTCTAGCAGTAATAGTAGCCCAGGCCTCAAATTCTTGCGCAGAAACTATAACACTTTCTAGTGAGCACTTTTCTATGGCCCTTGCAGATGCGTTAGAAACTAGCCTCTGTAAGGAAACAAATTAACTGCTTCTTGCGGGAATTCCTTTGTCTTTTCAACTTTTTCTCGCTTGTCCAAAACAATGTTTTATAACCAATAGACAAAAGTGTACTCTACTAATCCCATTAGGCTAAAGGATAACACAAAAACTTTTTAAATCATGTTTTTAAAAAAAGCACTGCCGTCAGAAAAATAATAAAACCTCATACCTCACATACAAAACTGGCTTGCAATATTTTTTTGGAATCAAAGAATGTTGATTTTTGTTGAAAGGTAAAAATATGTAGTGTCAGTCCTGTTTTAGAGTGTTTGACACCGGCTGTAGTGGTAGGAATTAAATTGCTTTTATTTATAACATTCTGACATTTTCCATTGGTAATTAGACGCCTTTTGCTGCTTTATTGCAACAATCATGCTATATAGTATTTGAATGTTCCGATAATCACATGTACGAACAACATAAAAGCTATGGTTACAGATAACTGTAGGATTTTGAGAGTTAAAATAAGAAATGAAATAAAAGAGAGCTGAATAACTTTTTCTTATTCCCCTTTGGGTTTCCCTGAAAGTATGCCTTAATCGTTTTGGGCTGGTTATTTGATGTCTTCATTATTGCTATTTAATTGTCGAATTGCTCTCAAGGAGCAATCGTTTTAGTTTTCCTTATACACAAAGTTATTATCAATTAGAGGAATATACCATGTATATGCTTAAATATTTTAGATGCTTCATCCCCTATTCTCTATCTCTATACAATACTTCATTAGCACAATAAGAGTTGTACAACATGAGTTGAACACAACTGTCCTTAATTACACATTACTATACTCTAATTAAAGGAATTTAAAGGAAAGTTACCAAATAATTTTGTTTCAAATCTATAAACACATTCAGTGCTTTTATATACAATTTTTTATAAGTTTTCAAACGTTATCTTCTTTTTTAAACACGCTATGTTATATTTAAGCTTTTGCCCTCTTTCATATACGATGTTGCATTGAGTGAAAGTGTGGTCCAAACTCATTTTCTACGCAACAAACGAAAATTTTGAACATATTGCATAAAAATGGAAAGTCCAACAACGTAGAAATTGACTGCACTACGTCAAAGAATTGAATGTTGCTAGCATTTATAAAATGATTGTTTTATTCCTTTTAGGATATGTAGTTTACAAATGGAAGATATTCAAACAATATTTTAATGAATTAGGTTCTTATTTAACCTGCTTACATAGCATCATGTATGACAAATTCATTACAGGTTCAGCCATGGCATTGTTATGGTTTATCAGAGAGCAATTTAATTGCAGTATTTTAATGAGTATCTTTTATGGAAAAGTTCGGTCCAGTATACTGATGGCAGAAAACCTATGTATATTGAATATCTAACTCTATGTTTTTAAACGCAATGTCTTGAGGATTTGTTGTGAATACTTTTTGTAGTACAATTAAGAGTTCATAAAAATTTGCAGTCATTTTTTTGTTGCGTAGCCATACCATATTCTGTCAGTTTTAGCAAAAGAATAACATTTGATATGAACTGTTCAGTAACTGTGGATCAAACTTAAATTTATTATAATATAGAATGTTTTTCTTAAAATGAATCCCAGCTACTCCACACTTTGTTACTTTCGAATTTTTTGAAGTTACTCAAGAATTAAAACCCTTATTCCGCATTATTTGATATAGCATCCAAAATGTTACTCACTAGAATGTGGTATATTTCTATTTATACATTAGCTATGTATGGGTTACTGGTGATACCCTCACATGGCTTAAGCACAATTTGGTTTCAGAACAGTTCTTAGATATTTTCAATTTCACTATTTCATAATGAAAATAACAAGTAATTAAAGTTAATAACATAATTTGACATGACCAAATAGCAGTGTATCAAGCTATCTATATTTAGCATCCTCATATAAATAAAGAGAATAAGGACATGGTTGATTATCGTTTATTATAGGTTTCAATGTCGTGCAATCATCTTAGGTAGATACATTTTGACACTTTGTAAGAAAAACGCAGTGACTAAAAATATTCTTTCATTTTTCACCCGACAATAAATGCTTTGCAGACGCCAGTGCTGAGAGGAATTACCTGAACTAATGAAAACATAGCATGTTGCAATAAACTAGCTTAGCATAAAGAAATTCATACTGTCCAAGTTATTCCATAGAAGCATTGTCGCTGGTGGACGAAAGATGAAACAAGGAAAATAATAAGCTTTTGAGATCATGAGGAATTCCTCCTTTTTCGTGCCACTAGGACATAGATTTGAATATTCGTATCCCTTCGCTGATTGCAATGTCTCTAAATTTAAATTGGCATATGCAAGCATGATTCCCAAGAGCACATGCATATTTCCAGTTCTTCGAAATATACCCCGCCACGCGATTGCTTAGATGAAATGATAAAGAGAAAATAAAGTTTTTTGGTATCATGATTAAGCAGTTTTTGTGGAAATTGAAAATAATGTCTTTGTATCTAGGGAAAAAATTATATGTACCGAACTCACATAGCATAGTAGGAAGAAAGTTCTCATTTCAATTTACCATAAGCTCAAGTTAAATAGTCAATGAACCACACAATTAGGCTCTGCAAGACTTTTGCAGCGGGATTAAATGTTGGTCGTGTCATGCTTTTATGACGACTGCGCTGGTTTTCTAAATAGATGATGAATTCATTCTTATTTTATCTCCCTAGACAGTATCCCTTCTTATAAAAATGCACATGTTCCTATATTTCACCGCTTTTTCTCTACATGTAAATCTTTCAAGCTTATCCCTTTTCCACACTCATTGACGCTTATTGAAATTTGTTTCGTAAATGCTCTTCTTAAAACTGTCTGTTCGGCAATGAGAGGTGCGACTTGTAAAAGTTTGGGGCAACGGCGACTGAGTGAATATATCTAAAAGTATGAGTATTTGGGACAGCGGTTTCAATCAACCTGGTCGTCTTCGACGATCTCGTCAGCGATTTAGCCTTTTCTACCTCGCCTTCATTTTTTCGGCTCCTACTCTTATGATGTATTTTTGTTGTTCACCGACCGTGCTAGGTTGGTGGGTGAACAACATCAAGCCTATTCAATATCCTCCCCAAGCTGATCCACGCATAATCAGACGGATTTATCATGGAAAAGAGCCACCTGCTGAACAGGGGGAAGGAAATTCCAGTGCTACTTTGAAGGACATAATAAAGTAGATAAGCACAAACCGTTTTGTCCGCAGAAATAATAAATGATTTTGTGATTAAATGAATTTCTCACAAATTTCGATTATTGTTCATTTAACTTACATTTTGGCAATTTTGAAGCCTCAACATTTATTGTTGCAAATTTTTCTATGGAACAAAACATTCGTTTCATTTTGAGAAAACTACAAAATTTTATCGCAAGCGCACTGTGGCTTTCATTAGATCCTAGTACACGCCATATTATTGTTTGCTGGCTATGCTGATTTTCTCCACCTGCACTTTGCTCATAATTGAATATTTAGAATTACGCTTTGAGTTCAATATACTTGCGCGGAACATGGTCTTTGCCATCAATATACGCAATCACATCCAATAGATTTCTTCCTCCTCTGCCGTTTTTTTTTGATTCGTAAAGCATGGCAACTTCCACTTTTATAAATAAAATGGTTACCCCAATAAGAGACTTGTATGAAAGGTAAAGGTAGTTAGTCTATACATTACCAAACGTTTTTTCGATAAGAGTTTGCTGTTCCTATAAATTTAATGGTCTTAAGATGTTGTGAGTAAAAATTTGTAAAACAATTCAGGGATGTCATTGATTGATGTATTTCAAAATAAAATTTTGCTTAAAAATTCGATTAAATTGTTCAAAAAAAAGTTATTTGCTCCATATTTTTAACCTTTTGTTGATTTGGAAAAAACATAGTCAGCATAGATTAAACTTGAAGTGGAAGGTAAAAATAGTTGGACAATGCAGATATTTTGACAGCCTCCTCCTTATTCATGTCGTAACAGATTGTGTGAAAAGGCAAATAGTCATTTGGTAGAAATTGCACTGACGCTCATCCCTATTCCCGCTCTCCACTCCTTTTGATTGACCATACCGCTTAAGGTAAGTAGGGTAGTAACGCTTCAAGGCATAAAAATAATGAAACTTTCCAACGCAAATTAGTCATAACTTTTTGACAGCAAAAAGAATTTAGAAGGTGTTGTACATACGTACACCAAGTATACATTCTATAAAGGATGGATGTACAAAAACAAGTATGTAGCAAAGAAAATTTGGCTACAAAAGAGATTATAAAACAGAAAAGTAGACATTTATTCAATTTGTTGTTTCCCTTAACGTTTTTTTTATCATCAAACTAAACGGCCCAGAATGATGGTGGAAAAGGATCAAACTTTTATCACAAAACGGAAAGCACTATATGTAACTACATAGTTCTGGTGAGGTAACGTATATTTTTAATTCGCTTTATAAAGCAAATAAAAACGAACCTCTCAAATAAAATTTTAACTATAAATAGAATCAGCCAGTGGTTCATTATCGAGCTGGCATACAATCAAAACAAAAATCCTTCGAGCAGATATGTGTAGGCTCATTGTTCATTTCGATTAAAAATAAAAAAATATCTCCAGTAGGAGTGAAAAAGCGGTTATATCTCCATAAAAACAAGAGACACAACAACATGTGAGGCTCTCTCTACGGCAAGACAGCGGCGGTTTTAATCCGAAATATCGGAGAAGCAGACATTGAAGGGCTAGATCGTGCCCTATATTTCATACATATGCGAACATACGCAGTGTATGGATGATGAACATGTATATACCTAATAATGCAAAAATTTGCAAATTAAAAAAAAAATACAACGTACAAAATGGCAGAAATTAAGTGAAATATGCGAACAATTCCATAAAAAACGCGGAATTTACGTTAAAAATGGTTTACAACAAATTCGATTTATATTAAACGTTAATCTGGTGCATAAAAGTAGAAAACTTTCCTTTTACGAAAAGAAATGCATTGTTAGAAAATTATCATAAGATCTATCACCCAAAATGGGGATAGACTGTACAAATGAAAAATATAATTTTTACAGTAAAAAACGTTTCTCCATAAACATAGGTAACCACCTACGATTTTATCCCTTTTAAAAGAAAGTTTTACACTTTGAAAAAAACTCTTTGGTTCCACAGTATTTTGCAAAATAAACTGTGTTTCCATATTTGTATTTCTTATAAACAAATGAAGCACACAAGAAGATAAAACACTCTTTCGTGCAAGTTGTGTATTTTTTTTTAAGAAAAAAAAACATAAAAACATTTCACAACAAAATAGTTCAATTTCACGTTGAAAGTTTACTATTTCCTAGGAGGCAAAGCTCATATAAAAGGGCATAATAGCCTTGGAAAATACCCTCTCTCTACACTCTTGAAAAACAATTTCCTCTTAATTTTTCTGAAAAACAATTTCCAAAACTTTTCTTTTTTCCTCTAAACAGCATATTAACCTATACAGACCTTTCGACTTTTGTAAAAACAATTTGAAAGCATTTAGCAATCATTTGAAAACACAAACATCTTATTTTTATGCTTCTAGAAACTAATTTTTCTTCTTTATTTTCATTTTTTATCATTTTTTAATGCTTCTAGAAACTAATTTTCCTTCTTTTTATTATCTACCCACTTCCTTAGAAAAAAAAAAAACAGAAAAAAAAATTGCAAAAAAAAAAATTGGAAAGGTAAATTCTTGGCAATATAGATATAACTGCCAGAGTCTTTTTTGCTCAAAATATTTTTGCAAAAAAACTCTCTAAATTAGCAGTCTATAAAAATAAAAATGTATAGCCATTGTATATACGTATCCACACTTCTTTCTTTTTGACAAAAAAATTATCCCCCTTCTACATGACAAAAGATCCAAAAGAAGAAGAAAAAAAGAAAAAAAAAAGCAATCAGAGAACCAAAAATGTAAGGCAAATGCCTAGGTGTGAGAAGAGAGAGTATAGGTGACGGCATACATCAAGATAAAAAATAAATGTATACACATCGTTTCCTTTTTTTTTTTTT
>JADAQX010000189.1:0-72318 GCA_015476325.1 Cardiosporidium cionae | reverse complement strand
TCAGACCCAACAGAAACGACTGTCCCCGCACAATCACCACCAGGAGGACCAGGATCACCAGGATAAAGACCCATTACATTCAATACATCTCGGAAATTTAGGCCTACTGCTCGTACACGTATTTCAATACAGTTAGAATCAGGCTGATTTCTGGTAGCAAAAGCTTGCGGTCTTGTTCTTAGATTAGTAATTGCGCCGCGCTCTGGAACATACAATTCCTCGCATCCTCTAATTTTCATTGGGTATTTTTTTAATCGCGCTACTTGGATGATATCTTCATTCACAGCAAGTTCTGATTCAAAATTTTCATTTCTTTCAACTGCAAAGCATCTTAAAATCGTTGACGCCAGAGTAGAGACACAATTACGATTAGGTATATCAATGCAACCAATGTAAACATTTACACCCAATGATGCCTCTAATTCATTCCTGGCAGTCCGAACAAATGACCACAAGCCAGCATGGACCGGCATTAGGGAATTTTCATTTATGCTATTGTTAGCCGGCATGCATCCTGTAGTTACAAACCAGAGAGAGGGAATTGTACCACTAGTCGTAGATATATATTTGGAATAGGATTGTACAAGTCGAAGAGCAGAATTCAGGACGATAGCGGCATCTTGTGGCTCCGTTTGAGTCACTGCATCGAGGAAAGCTATGGCTGACCACTTCCTAGAAAAAAGCAACTGTTCAATCTCAGCACTTTGAGGGAAATTTGGAAATATAGACGAAACAAATTGATAATTTTTAATTTCTTGCGAAAATTCTATAAGTTTTTGCATTTCTGAATCCCCACCAAAATACAAGATAGAGTGATCGGAGATATTTGGTGCGTTTGAATAGTTCTTTCTTTCCCATTCAATGTGCCACATGAGCTCCTTTGGAATAGTGACACCATCACTAGCGGAAATATCGATGCTACGAACTGTGACGTGTGACATGAATGCAATCACTTCATGGTCTTCATTATAGATGATGACATCCATAATGGCTGATTTAGATTCAAATTTTACCAACTGGACGTGAGCCCAACATGCACTGTGAGGATTAAACTTGCGTATGCACATGCGTTGAATTGAGACTGGGACCATTGCTTTTACTGTAGCACTATTGTCTTTGATCAAAACAGCCCCCACCTATACAAATTCACGAGTTATTTAATGCAAAATTTATCAATAGGTATGAGCAGATCACGAAAAATTAAATCACTAATCTGTTTACACTATAACTTAATTGAGCAAAAACAAGGTAAACTTATACCTGTAAAGCTCCATCAAGTATTGCAGGATGAAAAAAAAAGCCGCTTTCAAAAGCGTCAAAATTTCCAGCCCCTATCATCTGCAATTGCGCTAAAGCTTCTCCCTCTCCTTTGAAAATACTTTGAATTGTCCGAAATCGAGGTCCATAGTGTAAGCCGACATCATATAACATATCGTACAATGATCCAACATCTACGCTAGTTGGACAGCGGGTACATATTTCATTAAAAGGTGTAAAAGAAGAGTCATCATACTCTTTTATGACAATCTTTCCAGAACAATGATCTACCGGATCATCACCTTCACTGTCTCGAAAACTGCTAATGCTGACAAGCCGAGATGAATCTACTCGGCATACAATTGCCACCCCAGTATTCAGAGTTGCTGATGCTCCACCATCATATTCACTAACGCTTACTTTTTCTGCATTGGGTGACATGTTTGTATTAATAAGGGTATTTTCCGCTGCTATTAAATGAGAATCGTCATCTGTTGTAGATCGAACCATGCTGAAAGCACCATGACTGCTCAAGAATGGAATACGTGCAGGAGATGAGTAATTAATGGGCACGGTGCTTCGCATTTGCGATACCTTAGCTGCAACCCGGCTTGCAACAGCCGATTCATCATTTCTTCTTGGGGTTCTAGAAGAAGACATACTAAAAGCATCATTTACGCGTCTCGGAGTGCGAATAGTACGAGGAGTACGATTACCAGTGCTATCGACGGATGAGCGATTTGAAAAGTCATACACTGCTCGCTGAGTACCAATCATCATCGGCCTCTCAAAAACCACATCTTCCAAACTGACTGCGCTAGAGGGGTCCTTCATTCCAATGCCAACTCCTGTAACTATCATCATCTCTATTAATCCCATGCCAGGCATGATAGCTATACCATTCACAGCGTGATCCATGAAAAGTGGAATAGCCCTACGTGGAAAAAAAGACTCGAAGATTATATCTCCATTCTCCATGACGGATTTTTCCTTTCCCACAAATGGATGGGGTATTTCAATCCATGGAAAAGGCTGACGATGGTACAAAAGACTTCCATCTTCACATGTGCTCTGCTCGGCGCGGCGCTGTTCGTTAATTTTGGTACTAGCGTGTTGAAATGTGGCTAATCCAAGTTTAAGCATTTGCTGCATAGGTTTTATCTCATCCATAGAAGCAATCCACGTGAGATCATTGCTATTCGTGTTCTGTAGAGCCATTTTTATGAGATTTGGTATCGGACCTAACTCGACAAAAATTTTGCATCCGGCCGAGATAACCGTATGTATTCCTTGTTGAAACCGCGTTGTGTCAATAATATGACGAGACCAGTAATGCTTGTCCAAAACATCATCGGAAGCAAATTCACCCGTACGCCCATTTATGAGTCGTATCTGAGGCTGTGAACGAGGAAAACTAGATAAAACCCTCAAAAAGGGATCAACAGCTTCAATTAAAAGAGGGGATGAGAAGGCATGGGAAACATTCAAATATTTACATTTTCCAACAAGATTTAACTTCAAGAGTACAGATTCAATTTCATCTTTTTTCCCAGAAAGAACAACGCTCTTTGGACCATAGACAACGGCAACAGATACATCTTTACACTTTTCATAACCAATTTCTGCCATTGCAAACTCTACCTCCTCCTCACTTGCACGACAAGCTACCATAACACCTTCATCTGAAGGTAAAGAATCGATAAGAGAAGATCGATGAATAACAGCTCGTAGCGCATCCTCCATTGCAAAAACGCCGGCGCACGCAGCAGCAACTATTTCACCTAAACCAACTCCCATAACCACGTCTGGCTTTACGCCAATACTTTTCCAATATTCTGCTAAAGCAAACTGAAAAGCGAAAAGTGCAGGCTGCGAATACTTAAGCTGTTGCCACCAAGCAGCATTTTTTTCTATTTCATTGATGGGATACAAAACTTCCACAAGTTGAACATTTAGCATTTCAAGAAAGATTTCATTGCATTTCAGTATTATATTTCTGAAGACAGGGTGCCTATCGTAGAGATATTTCCCCATGTTTAAGTAATGATGACCTGAGCCGTCAAATAAAAATACTGTTGTCGGTGGTTTTGATTCATACTGTCCGGTGATAGACTCTTCAGAACTCGCCTGAATAGCTAATTCCTCTAAAATGACATGACCGTTAGTTCCACCAAATCCAAAAGAACTGACTCCAGCTATTCTCTTGGCATTGGAGGCTACTAAGAATGGTCTGTTAGATTTAGGGATTAGTAAAGGAAAATCATTTATCTTAATATACGGATTGAGTTGTTCAAAATGAAGGTTACGAGGAATTTCCTGATATTTCAAGACAAGCATAGCTTTAATAATACTAATTATTCCAGCAGCTCCCTCAAGATGGCCAAGGTTTGTTTTAACAGCTCCAACTGTTAGCGGAGAATCCATGTTGCGATCGCGAGCAAATACAGATCGCAATGCTCCTACTTCAATAGGATCACCCAAAGGTGTCCCAGTACCGTGTGATTCAATGAATTGGACATCGCCAGGCTGTATTTTGGCATTACGAATTGCAGCTTCAATAACTCTTTGTTGTGATGGGCTGCTAGGGGCTGTTAAGCTGGCTGCTTTTCCTCCATGATTGATAGCAGTGCCTCTGATAACACAATGGATTTTATCTCTGTCATTCTCTGCCGAAGAAAGTAGTTTTAAGAAAATTGCACCGATACCCTCTCCACGAATATATCCATTGGCTGATGCATCAAATGTTTTGCAACGAGCATCTGGGGCCATCATTCTTGCTTTACAAAAAGCAACCGTTACCATAGGCGAGAGCATAAGGTTGACGCCACAAGCCAATGCACCAGTACAGCTGCCGCTACGTAATTCTTGTGCTGCAATATGAACGGCCACAAGCGATGAGGAGCATGCCGTATCAATTGTTAAAGAGGGACCAGTAAGAGCAAGAGAATACGACACTCGATTAGCAATAATAGAAGCGGAATGACTCGTAGCAGAGTAACTATTGATTCCAGAATTCATTTGAGAACATACTTGGGACCAATCATTTGCACAACATCCCACAAACACCCCAAAAGAAGCATGCTGCAATTTTTCTTTATTGTAACCGGAATTATGTAAGCATTCATAAGCAATCTCCAAAAGAAGTCTCTGCTGAGGATCCATAGCCTTTGCCTAAATAAAGAATAAAACAAAAGCAGATTTAGGCTAACACAGATGCAAAACATTCCTTAACGCAAACTAAGTTTTTCAACAAAGCTTTTTGTGTCAAAAACAAATAAGCACTAGTTTTACCTCAGAAGGGGGAATGCGAAAAAATGCAGCATCAAACATTTCTGCATTTTCAATAAATCCTGATTCGCGGATATACATTTTTCCTTCAGCATCAGGGTCAGGGTCATAAAACTCGTCTACATCCCACCTACAGAATAATCATAATCGAAGAGGAATATAGTAAAGCTGCATGTAGGCAATTTCATGATCAATTGCTGTAATTTCATATAATATTAGCCCCGAAGTAGAACTACTAATTCGCTACTTTGGATACTTACCTAGAGCGTGGAACCTCTGTAATAGCGTCAACACCGTATATTAGAAGATCCCAAAAACTTTCCAACGAAGTACTTCCTCCCGGAAAGTTGCATGCAGCACCACATATTGCTACCGCTTCACCCGATGTAGGAGCAGATGAAATGGAGTCACCCAACATCTTTCCTTGAATTTCTCTTACTAGAAAATCAATCATTTCAGATACAGTAGGATAGTTAAATAGAAGTGTGGCCTCCAGGTCCATTTGCAGTTCATTAGACAAAGTTTCGGCAAATTCGACTGCACTAATCGAGTCAATTCCAAGTTCATATAATGGCGCATCCATTTTGGGGATGTTATTTCCTCCCAAAATTTTAGTAGCACTTTTTATGACAGCTGTTCGTACATTCTCCGTAATTTCAGCTAAATCAGGCAGGCTTGTAGCAACTGTTTCGGAAACTGCGTTACCACCGTGTAATGGAATTGCGATTGTGCCTACGCCAGAAGAATTTCCTGCACTACTAGTTGGCAAAGCATCTTGTCTTTGGGCATCTGGAGTCGATGAAACCAAATCAATTCCTGCAGAAACAATACTTTCATATACCAATCCACTTACCTTCTCGGACAAAACTTTCTCTCGTGTAGCTGCTCGTCGAATTTTGCCACTACTAGTTTTAGAAACACTACGTGGGCGGAGCAACCAAATCCTATGAATTCGCAATCCAATATTTGCCATTACAGAGGAGCACATCTTGCGTACTATTTCTTCATAGTCAGACTTATCAAAGTTCCGTCGAAAATTATCTAAAATATAAACATTTACAAAGGAGAAATTTCGTTTAGCAGAAATAGACTTAAAGTTATATGAAGATCGAACATTTAAAGGCTTGCAATATTAAATTTAGGGAAAACAATTTTATTGCAAAATAAAAACAAAATTGGCAACTCACTCCAAATTCCACGGATGCCCTCTTCCAATTTGATTTCAGCAGCTATTCCAACGAGTTCTTCATTATTTCCTTCAAGAGAAAAAGCTGCAGCACATCCTATTCGCAATTGTGGTACCTTCGCTATCGCATCTTCAATGTCTTCAGGAAAGTAGTTGCGTCCACGTATGATTATAGAATCTTTTATTCGACCAGAAATGAACAGCTCGTTGTTGTGAATAAATCCATTATCGCCAGTACGTAAATATTGTGCACGTGATTTAGAGCCATCAAGTTTCGTATACGAACAATAAAAAGTGCGTTTCGTCTCCTCAGGTGAATCAAAATATCCTGCGGCTTTGGAACTACTATGTATTAAAATTTCTCCTGAGTGATTCTGTGGCATTTCGCTTAATGTCAACGGGTCAACAATCCGTACTGAAAGCAATTGTTTGTAAACTTAATAAATACAAAATTTGATTAAAAAAAGTAAAAATTCGCATAATTATATTTATTTTGCACAGATGTAATTCCGTAGCAAAGAGTAGTATATCTTAACTTACAATCAACTTCACTAAATGGTTGACCACATCCTACAAATTCTTTATAATCAATTTTATTTAAGCGTTCCTTCTGTTCGCTTGATATAACATCCACACGTTTCTTTTTTTGCAGAGCATAAGAGTCCACTGCCAACAAGGTATAAGTACTTTTCCAATTGTTACTTCCAGTAACGATCAACGTATGCTCAGCTAAGCCAAAGGCAGGCTGTACCGCTGCAGGTCTCAAACCTTTTGGAGAAAATTTCTGCATGCATACAGTTTCAAAGTCTTTATTTATTAGCAAAATATATAAGATTGTTGATAAATCAAAACGCTCAAGTAAATTTCCATGCTAATAAAACAATCATGATATATAAATATCACAATAAGATAGTACAATATTTGCATACCTCTATAAATTTCTGAATTGTTGCAGGCTTTACCGGCTCAGCTCCGGATAAAATTCCACAAATTCGAGATAAATCCAATTTTCCGTAGACGTTATCTGGCATTTTCCTCATCACTATATCAAAAGCAAAATTTGGAGCGGCGCAGCAAATACAATCGAAGTTGCTCATGCACTGAAGCCAAAGGTGCGGCTTCTTTATAAAATCAAGAGGGGACATTTGGTATAACGTGGCTCCACAAAGAAGCGGAGAACAAATAAATCCGATCAATCTGCACAGTATATACAGAAATAACACAGATGCATAATTTGTGGAATATAGTACCTGCGCACTCATTTCACTATAAAATAAGCATTTAATATCTAGAAATCCATTAATAGAAATGTTTTTAAAAAAAGTGCAGAGCATAATGTTTTGAAAAAAATTCTGTTCAGAGTGACCTCCGCGCGATTACTATGAAAAAAAATTCAGCATACCCCATATCGTGGTAAACAGGAAGCCAACTGAAAGTTCTCATTCGATGACCTCTATACTTTATACTAGACTCATGACGGAATCTCCAAAATTCCATATATCGCTCAAGTGGATAGTCCGAAATACAGGAATGGTTCAATTTTTCTTGAACAGATTCATCACTTGGTGCTTCAAGAATAGAAGGAAACTGAAAACTTAACCAGCACAAGTGGCAATTATGTAACAAAGATAGATGGGTTACCATCACACCCTTTGGATTTGCAGTGGATCCAGACGTGAACTGCAGGCACAGTAAAAAACGACAAAACCGCCTGTGTAACAGTTCTAGGTAAGAAATTGTAGCATCATTCAACCAAAATACTAGAAAAAATCTTCAACTCTACTGATAAGAAATTCCAGTCAATTCAAGTTACTGCTAACGTATACGAATTTCTTATATTATCTCCGTCTAACTTGTAGAAATGCAACGTCCGTAGGATCTAACCGCACGGGAACAAACTCGGAAAGGTCTACTTCGCTTATTTCCTTTTCGGCTTTATCAATACAAATCCATTTAAGTTTAGACCAAGTAGGATTTTTGATAAGAGGAGACAAAACTTGAATGGCTCGACTGTCAAAAAATAATTAAAAAATAATACTTGCAGATAACGAAAAAACCAAAATAACCTTAAAGGCAAAATCCATGACATTTTGCCCATAATTTTACTAAAAAAACTAAAATATCTCTAAAAATCGAATAAATCGTACCTGTATATAGTATTTGAGAGGACAAGTTCACATTTTCCAGCAGTTGCAATACCACAAAATTTATTTATATCAACAGATCCTTTTGATGGATCTGGTGGATAGACAGGAATAGCGATTATCCCGTTGTAAATGCATGCAAAAAACGCCACGGCGAAATCAGTTCCAGGAAGAAAGCATCTGAAGAATCAACAAAAACTTTCTTCAAAAAATATAATTTCATTTCAAAAAGATTTTTCGTATAAAAATGCATAACATGTAAAATTCTTTTAAAAATTTAGCTAGCTGAAAAGACATTTATGAATGATATTATTTACTGACAGAATAGCTCGATCGCCACGATTTAGTCCTGATTTATTAAGAAAGGCAGCGGTCCGTTTAATTCGTTCAACTAGCAGTCTATAAGTTAAAGTAGATGAAACTTGGCCCTGAAAGAAAACACCAATCAAAAGTAATGCGAAATCTATAACAAAGAAATAACACGAATCGTAGTTTCTTCTATTAAAATAATAATAGCTATTTGAGTTATAACGGTAGCGGAACAGATTATTATCTATCCTTGATAAAATATAAAAAATTATTTAAATGCTTACCTGAGCATTTAACCAATTTAAAGCTTCCTCATTCGGAATAGTTGAACTATATTCACACAAAGCGTTCGCAAATGGATTCCCATCAAAATGTTCCCACAACTTCATAGCAATTTCGCCAATATTTTCAGATCCTTCCATAGTTTTACAGACGGAAGATGACGGAATATCTGTTGATTGCTCCATTTTTTCCATATAAAAAGGCCAAAAGAAGAAAAATAAATTCCAAAATGAAGTAATGAGGCAATAAATAGTTTTTTTGTCACCTCAACATGAAAAAACTTCTGCCAGTATAAAATTGACTATGGAGTAAAATTTATTAAATGGAACCGTATGTGAAAGATTTCCAAAGCTATACTACAAGAATAAATATTACCTATTGTTACTACATTTAATATGAAATATAATTGGAGTTAAAGTAATGGAATAAAAAAACATAACAACCAGGACTACCTGGCTACATAGGACAATACTACATTAACAATTGGCACCAAAAATTAAAATTTTACAAAGAATAGATCTGGTTTACAGAAATAAAACAGCTTTTTTCTTATCTCAATTCAATTAAAGAAAAATGATAAACGCAAAAAAGAAAGAAATGGAGAGAGTTAAGCAAAAACAAAAATTAGTAAAGTAAGATATGGTATCGCATTAAACGCATACAAGAAAAATTTACACGCTAGAAGTAAGGAAAAAAATACTTTGTCCTATACGTTGATCAATTGCAAGACTACTTTGTGCTATAAGTAGAAAATGCAAATTTACTAGCTTTCATCAACTTGCAAAAAATACCTTTAACTGTTTAAGCATATAAAATAATACACATAGAAAAAAACAGGTCTTTACAAGAATGCTGGCACTGTCGACAAAAAATTTGATTTCAAACAATAAAATGCATTTTAAAAGTAGAAACACCACACAAATATGCAGCAAACGGATTTGCTTAGAACACATAAAAATGATATATCAAATATATTAAAAAAATCGTTGAAATATAAAGATAAAAAAGTAATTGCAGAAAGAATAGTTGAAAAAGGTAGGAAAGAAAAATTTACATCCAAAAAATCTACTTGAATGCTTGACAAGTGGTCCGCAATCAAACAGACCCTAATCAAGTATCTTTACAGAAAAAAAGTTCAAATAGATAGGTGTTCAATCTTGAGATCAGTTTCTTGCCATTATTACGGCTGATATAAAATAAAGTTTCTAAAACATAATATTATAGCATTGCTTGTGCCGAAATATTTGACTAAAGCACATTTTTGCAAGTAGTAAAATCAAATCAGAGGTCTGCTCTTTTACGTTTTGTAACGCTTGTACAAAACATTCACCTTGAAAAGATATTAACTGTAGATGCAAAAATGTATATTTTAAAATTTAAAGCATGTAGAAAATTGCATGGAACCTTGGATAACTGTAAAGGATAAGCGTGCATAGAAATGCAGGTCCTGTGCTGCACAACCAAGGTACGCACGCTTCTAATAATATAACAACTAGAGGTATGGAAGTAATTCTCGCAGTATATCACAAATTTAATTGTGGTAATCAAGTAAAAGAATAGAAACAGAACCTTCGTCTCAAAGAGATGGGGAAAGACTCGAAATAAAGATTTTAAGCCTGTCCTTTGCAAGCTGAAAGACTTCTTGGGTAGCTAAACACAAAAGTGTTTAGTGTATGCAGCCAAATAATGCGCAAACAAAAAATATATTCGCACACACGCATTTCACACTCCCTGTAGGGAATGATGCAAGTAAACGTTGTTGCAACAAAGTATTTTCCGATTCTATAAAGAAAAGGCGAAGAAAGCACTGCTCGATACAAATATGTATCTGAAGAAATTAACAAAAGAGAATCAAACATGCAATTTAGAAAATTGTGTAATTAAGTTCCTATACTCATTTTTGCAAGTTCTCAACGAACTAGGCAGATAAATTATAGTTTCATAAAGCATTAAAAATAAATAACGATAAATTTAGGACCTCCTAAGAGCTGACCCAGCAGTTTCCGAAGGGCAAAGGAAGTCGAATACCGAAGAAGTGTAAAAACAGAAAAGTTTGAATGTATGGATTGATCCGCAACCGAATGGGGGCATGCTAGCAAGCAGGAAGGAGTTGAGATGTAGATAGATAGATTATGGCATTGCAAGAAATGAGACAGCTTCTGCAATACCATGCGTACATGAAATGATTAGCAAACTAACAGGGTACGTACACTGCACATATACAAGCGACTCAGACAGCCATGTAGCGTACGCACAATTTTTGCATCGTTCAAAAATTGCCACGGCTGCTCTCGAAAAATTGCGTCCGCAATCGTGCAAGACCTCTGCATTAAATATACTTCCGAGTGAACGTGCCCGTGTTCGATGCCTTTGCTGTTGTATTAACCAATGAAATGATTGAAAAGAAATATTGTAAAGAATAAAAGCAAAAAAAGTTTACTGCCATCACCTTGGTTCCACATATAGAGTGCCGTCACCTCAATGATTGAAAACTGAATATTCCACCCAGAAAAGGAAAACACGTCAAACAGTAAGTACGTGGTATTGTTAGAAAGATACTTTACGGTTTTTTTGTTGTAATTACAATGTATTTCAAGAGGTAGATGTGTCTGCTTGTTTTTGATTTTTGACTGAGCATCGAAAATAATTTCACCTGGAATACTACTTGCTTTGTGATGCTTGAATGGTAACTTCATAGAAATCAGCTTAGAGTTGACAAAAACCTTTTATAAATATGAATTTGGTGGTATCCTGGGATTTGCTATATTTAACTTTACTTCACCAAAAATGTTTGTCTATTCAACAATATTTTTGTATAATTTTGCTTTACTGTTCCGTTCCAACTATACCTTTTCTTGAACTGGAATTCTTCCCAAAAAAGTGAATACATTAAATTTTCTACATCCTATGGGAAAAAATTGATATAGAAAGCTCTGATAGCCCCGTAATGAAATCGGTTCAATCAAGAAGTGAATTAAACTTGCCTGCCTATCTCTGTCAAAGAATCACAATGCTGCATTTTGCAAAGCTACGAAAAATATTTTTATTGTAACCTCGGTTTTAGATGCCTTCTACATCCTTGAAAGCATTTTGAGGTATAATATCAGAAAAACGAGCAGCTCATTGAAGACGTATTTCCCAGCGTAACCTTTTGTTTAGTATCCATGCAAAAGTATTTGTCTCGTAGTTAGCAGTAATTGAAAAAAAAATCCCAAGAAGTAGTTTTTATCAAATTACTATAGAAATAGAAATACTGTTAGCATCCGTTTTTTGTGTGAAATGCTGCTGCCCAATGGAAAAATGCAAATTCTGCATTGAATTATTATGTATTTTCTTTGTTCACGAAAACTTTTTGAGTAGAGAAAGTATCATCCAAGTATATCCAGTAAATGTTGCGTTAATTCAATGTTTGCAATAAATAAAAAGGATGAATCCTACTGCCAAATCCTCAGTTGTAAGCAGTGAATTGTTTAAACCCGTGATCACTATATATATCTATACCGCAATGCCAATGAATTAAGCCTTTACTGCGCGTTGAGGTCGTGTAATATAAGCATTCTCCAAGAGCTACTGCAATATCCCAATTATTCTTACCAAGCCTCTCATTTAAATATTTTAGGTCCAGTTGAAATTACTTATGCTTTGGTCTACTCGTATCAATAAAATAGGTAATTCCTTTGCTATAATATAGCGCTACAACAGTAATATAAAAAAATCGAGCTCTTACTAGAGTCAAAAATATAATATAGAAACATTCCTGCATTTTTATATAATAATCTAAATTACAACAAGATGAGCTTTTTGCATGCGAAAAGATTTAAATAGAAGAAAATCCTTACAAACTAAAATTTTTCAAAAAGATATATGGCGATACCTAATAAACGTTAGATATTATTCAAGCGTAGTGGAAGAAATTGACAATATTACTTGCTGCATACAAAGTTTGAAAATTGGTCATAGAAGTATTCATTTTTATATCTTTTCCATAACATGAAAAAGGTAATATTAAAGCAACAAAATCATGAAGGAATTTTATTTCATTTTCTTCCATTAACTGTTAGGAACTTACCTACATTAATCTGGGTTAAAAAAATTTTGTTGGCTATAAATGGCATTTTGCAATTTTAACAAAAAACGTAAAGATTTTTATTTTTTGTATTAGAAGTGGGCTCTGCACACTTCTAGACAAACAATATAAATACTAATATAATTGAAAGCAAAGTAACAACTCGATGGGTAACCATATTCCTTAGCCAGATCTTTCTTAAAAAAATTTTCTGATACTCCAAACTGGACATGCAACTATAGAATTTTTTTTATTTGAGCATTTGGCATTTGAAAACTACTCAAGGCTGCAAAAAATATCACATGTTAAAACACTATAATACTTTTGATTGTTCTCTTAAAAATATGAAAAATTAAAAAAATGTTAAGAACACATAATATCTAGTACAAAATACTAGTGCACAGTAGCAGCTCAATGGTTAATCGCGTAATACAAATTGCTTTTGAATTTTTTGTTTTTAATATTTTAAAAAGGAACAGCACGTTAGAGCTATTTATTGAAAAAAAAATCCAATTTTATTTCAATTACAAATAAATGTCGCCACTAAATATAGTTTCTATGTTTTATTTAGAAAAGTATAAGCAAGTGCATTTATTTCCAAGTCACAATGAAACTTTCTTCATTTAAAATGATGTTGCAAATTTGACAACTGTAGGAAACCTTGTGGTTTTTTCAAGAAGGGAAAACTGTTATTGGAATGTACTTAATATGTTTTTCCGTTAAATCTAGTTTAAACAACTTTACTTGAATATCTTTTGGTTAAAAAAAATGCACTTTTTGTACTTCGACTGAATACATGTAAAATTTCTGTACACCAAAACTTTTCTTTTAACATTTGAATTCGTCGATTTTGCTTTGTTTTTCTCAATGGGTAAACTGATTATTGCATTTCAAGAACCAGAATATTGGAATAGATGCGCAATTCTTTCACAAATTTTTTTCGATTTTGAGGATTTCAAAATAGTATCATGTTTTCATCAAAATATTGACAGACTAATACCGGAAGTCTTACATAATACAATTAATCATGAGTTAGATATTTGTAAATTAATACATAGCTACTAAAACCAAGATTAGCTAAATTTCCGACAAAAGAAAGGGATTTACAATGATATGTCACTACTTTTGGACTACCATGCTAAAAGTTGTCGTAACTTACAAAATCGAACACACGAAGAAGGGCATAACTGCATCAATCTTTACAAATATATAGTTTTTATGTATTATTTAGCGTACAAATGACTATACGACGTTTTTTATTTTTTGATAAAAAACGTTAAAAATTTTACCTTTTTAGCTATGAATTACTCTTTTGTGATACAAGTTCAACTTTCCATTGGCAGACAATGCTGGGTGCATATTGCCATTTTCAAGCATATTCTTACTACTTTTAATATCAGAGATTGATAATTCGCAAAACGATAAACCCTGATAGAGGTGATAAATATACATACAAGTCGTAGTGTAGTCAATTTTTAAAATAGACAAATTTCACACGTTGAATGGCTCATAGAATACAATTTATCCAATAAAAATATCGAAAAGAACCAAACACGCACGATCATCGCTGACAACTTATAAACCTGAGCGCAGTGAAAGTTTTTCTACCTATTTTGCCCGTTTTCAATGAGATAATATTTTCTGCTTTATACAACTTCCTTGCGGAATCACTGTAGTGTCCGTGATGGAAGCTATTGCTTAATCAAGGCGGGGTAAGCATTTATGATATGCAATGTACCACTCTATTTGACTCATCACTTTCTATCACAAGCGTAAAGTCATTGCAGCTACCCTATAGTTACAACAAACAGTATGACGTTGCTATAAACTTCAACAATATGATATAGAAAGTTATTAATATTTATTTCTTTATATATTTTAGTAACTTACCAAAAAAACCCTTTTCATTGTAATTTCAACGCCATCACAATTCTTGTTTATGAATAAAAACAAAAACGCAAGTATTTCTGGATCGCATTGGAGCGCGAGTGCACAAATTTTTCTTTAATCACATTTCGACGGTAAGCGGCAGGAAAAGTTGGAATGAAAAGACGAATTATTTCTAAAATTTTGTAGAACTCTTCAAATTGGAAAAGCTTGCTTGACAAGTGTAATTGAGTTCACTATCGTTGGGCTTACTAATAAGAGAGGGAACTTAGTAGCAAACAGCATTCGAAATAAAAAATCACCAATTGCGGGCAATGCTTTAGTGTCAAGGCATAATTTGATATCCAGTTGCATATATTATTTCGCGGAAGTGGCCGTATAAAAAATGATCCTTTATTCAAAGTATTCTTAGGTCACATTCAAATACTTTTTTTGTCTTGTGTCTAGAAGGACAGAGTAAACTATTTGAATCTCTATTGCAAGAAAAAATGTTTAATTGCAACTGCGGCCAGGCTGTGGATGAATTCGAATTTAAGGAAGAATGCGAGCGGCAGCATCCTCATACGCTGCTATCACAATATGTCAATGCCGTGGTGAGTTCGATTGGACATTGTGTTCTTTCATATATTCATATGTAGCAAGGTAGCTCACATTTTTTTTTAATTGCAAAAAAAGAAATAGGCTTAAAACACTATTTTCGTGAAACAGAGATGCTACTCAACTTCGAGCAAATCAATACTCCAGAGTGCATACATGAGTTCATTATTTTCGTTGCAGCGTGCCATTCGTTAATAAAATCCCTTGCGTTATAACCGTGATGGAATATAACCAAGTCTACAGAAAGTTAAAATAATAGATCAATGATTTAGGAAATACTTTTTTAAGCAGTCTGGTGAAAAGGAAAGAAAAATCTATGTAGTTTTGTAGTCACTAAAAGACTTCAACTCCTATGAAACAATGCATTACGTCGCCATGTTCTTTCAGTATTGCTCTTTTCTTAATGCAAATTGCTTGTGCTCATTGACTCATTGATAGCACCATTTATGCTTCTTTGGATTTTTTCTGATATGAGCAGCCAATAAGTTCAAACTTAACAGAACCGAATGCGCTTTTATCACCAAATAATATAGCGGAAGCTTTTCCAAAGAGAGGAATAAATGATGGTATCCAGTTTGTTCCTCGCATGGATGCTCTTTTTGATGAGAGCTCGAGCTCATTAATTCTACTTTTTGATATATCTGGCATTGCAAAAGACGCTCTAAAAGTTGAAATCGGTCAGGGATTACTCACTATATCTGGTTAGTACCACCCTTTCATAAGTTGGTGTAGTGAACCTGAGGGAAAATCATCGATGTGATCTTTCTTTCGCTTTTTCTATTCATTCAGGAGAGCGACCACAAAATTCTCTCTCTGATAATTATGGTGATCAACTGACTTTTCACATTCAAGAACGCACAAATGGATATTTCTATCGACAATTTCGATTACCACCAAACAGCATTGAGTCAACTGCGTGCGCAGGACTTACCAGTGGTAATAGCAAACAGACTTATTTCGATAAAATAAAAGCATTTGAATACGACAATATTTGCCCCTCCAAAGGTGCGAAAAATCCGTTGAATGAAATTATTCTACAGGCATCTTAGAAATAAAGCTTACATGCATTCAAGTGGAGAATGTTAGAACAATCACAATCGTGGACGGAAAGGCACAAGCACCTGGTTCCGAAAAGAAAGATTCTAAAAAAAAATGAAAAGAAGCATTAAAATTGGTGTGATTTTTCTTGAATTTTTAAAATTAAATGCAGCGCCAAAGAAATACAAACGCTGCTTCTTAATTTTTGAATTGTACAAGTATCACGGAGGAATAATTTTTGGGCAAATAATCGTTTGAATAGTTCAATATTTTTGGTGTCTGCTTTTTTTCTGATCCTGCGTAATAAAGGACAGATATATTGGAACTACATAATAATTACTCTACTTAATTTACCATTTAAAATTACACCATTTTTATGCAGAACTATCGTTATTCTATTTGGTTGTCGTACAATCAACGCATGTGACAATAACACCCATGCAAGACAGATCTGCTTACTACCAGCACTGCGTATAATTTTAGCCTAAGTAATTAGAGAATGAGACATGCATATTACCTGTAACATATGAAGAAAGCTATTTTTGATGAAAAAATGCAACATATTACAATGTATACAAATGCTCAACTCTCAAATTTACAATCTAATAAATATGGCAAATAAAAGTAAATACGAAACTAAAATGAGAAATTTATGCAAGCCATGACTCGATCTATTAACCGTGAGTTGAATCACATTTGATCACACACAAAATTGGAGCTTACAGCAATAATACTTTGTGAATGTTCCATATAGTGCGGATTCTAAAAAATTGCATCTTTATATGATCTCCTCAGTACCTTTTACAACTCCTGAAATTCAATTTTAGAATGTAAAGTAGCAGTAAAATAAGTTAGAATATACGTCCATCTTCCTTTTATAGAAAAATGTAATCTTCATTTGTAGGCTTTTTTACACGCTTCGAATTGCGTTGCCACATGGAAAATACGAATATCAGCCTTACAATGCAGAAGATAAGAATGGATTCGGTATAACGCAATATAGCAACAGAGTAAGAAATGCAAAGCGTTAAGATTATTCGCCGCATGAAATACAGAGGCATTTGCGCTTTAACACTCGTTGATATCGAAGATCATTTATGCACAGCATGCAATGCTTTCATAAACAGCTGCACTTATAGAATCAAGCAAAAGTTTTCAAACCTTCCCCGCATTATATTTATAATGCGCAAGACGGAATACATTCAATATGTTCTGGAGCAATATATTGCATTCCGAGACAAACGGAGGATACAACAGAAGGAGCAACATAAATTTCCCAAATAAAGAAAGCTCAAGCAACAGTTTATCAAAATTGTTTCAAAATATTTCCAAAGCTTTCGTTCACATCACAAATTGTATAGAAATGCAACTGCTCTTGTAAAAAATCCAATACCACACAACAAAATGCTACAAAAAATTATTGCCGTAATTTATACCAAGCAGGGAGTTCATGAAACTATGAAGGCAAACAACTGTGATTCACATTTTTGCGTTCTTGCAAGTAAGAGGTATTTCTGATTATTCATCCATTGAGAAAACTGAAAAAAACAAATTTATTAAATAAGTTAATGATATGCATAAAAGAACGTACAACGAGACGTGTTTATCGAATAACCATTTTTCAAGCCCGAGGTGTAAACTGATAAGATAAAGCAAATACATCCCTTGTTGAACTTCGAAAAATACAACCAGAAACAGTTTCTGATGGCAGGCAGACTAATTTGCAAGTTGAGTTATCGAAATCGATTCCACCAATGCGACATCCTAGAAGCAATGCTATTACTATCTGACAAATTTTGAGCTACTTTTTCAGAATTTTTCTGAGTTCGCTGAATTGTGTCCCGTTGCTCCGACAAATTTTTCATAACTCCTTCTCCTATCTTTTCTGTTTCTCCAGCAATTCGTCTTGTCTCTGCAAGCTAGACACAAAAGCGATGCAAAACGGGAATCTCTGCGTAATTTACCAATGTGAAATAGCGCACTCCTTTTTAAACATTTAGAAAACATACGCGCAGCAATAGTATTCACTAAACTATGCGATTGAAAAACTGAGACATATGCACACCCTATTTCTGAAAATGGATGATGCTATGCAACTCTTCCAATTACCACAATATTAAAAGTTTATCATCAGCACATCTGTATTTTAAAAAATTAAAATAATTCGAAAACACAATCTGTGACGGGAACACTTTTCTGATAATCAACAAATCCTAACCTGATCATTCGCCATGCGGATTTTAGAAGCCAAAGCAGAGGAGACATTACTTGGCTCCAAAGAAACATTCTCGCCAGTTGAAGAGCACATCAGCCACCTAATGAAGAAGCAGAGACTTCAGTAGTTCATCTACTACCACTTGAATAATTATAATGCTAGGTATTGATGTTTCAGAGGACTTCAAAGTCAAGAATAGAATTCACTTACACAACGCACCTCAATTGTCACAAGCGCTTACATAGTAAAATTCATTCAATTGATGAATAATAATTCTCTAGCCCCCAAAATTAAATGCTTCCTTCGAGGTATCGACAATGAGCAGCTTACAGAGGACATTATCATTCTGATTTCACTCAAAGTAGTGGCAATAAAACAACATAACTTTTGAGCTATAAGCAAAGACAGTCGTTACAAGTTTATCAACAGAATCTACTCTGAGCTAATTTTCCTAGCTCAAATCTGTATCACAATCCATTGCTTTGAATTTTTTTTTAGGTAATCTAGAGAATGATAGAAAGATTATAACTTCAAGACAACGGCGCAAAAAATGAAAATACATCATTCATGCATTCGCTGTGCCCTCTAAAATTGTAAATTAAGTCTGAAGTGAAAGAGTATTTGAAAACAAATTGATTATTTCCAACAATTTAGACTCGAATGACTAATTGACCCTCAGAGGAAATAGTAAAACTAAATATACAAACACTAACTATTCGCTTGAAATAATTTGCGACGTAAGCTATTTTATATGCATATTTCTTCATTCAATATCAAAATTCCAAATTATACAAAGATCACCGTTTTTTGATACTGGAAAGATCTTCCTTCAATTTGCATAGCTCGGTTGTAATTTCGGAACGCTTCGCGACGGGAAGTAGCCGTGAATTCATTTCCATTGCCGCAATGCAATCTAAGTCAAAAAGTACAAAAAATGCTCAATAATACTATAAAGAACACACAAAGTGATGTGACAGAAGTTTTGACATGTTTCATTACTATGAAAAGTTTACGAAAATGCTGAACAGAAATATCATATCCAGTGTAACTTATGTTCATTTTTGATGGCTGCAAATTGGTGACGTTTTCTTGATTTCGACAACATTTTAAAGCACTGATAGACCATTTTATTACTTGTCTAATATAAAATGAGTTCATCGTAAGGGGATGCAAAAGCCTCAACAGCAAGATTTTCCGATATTTTGCTTCATATTATCCGACATACAGCAAGAAGCTCCCATCAAATAAGTGACTAGCACAATTGAGAAAGAGATCATTGCGACAATAAAATAAAACACTTCACAAGCTCAATCATGGCACAGGTAGGTGCTGTAAGTAAAACAGACGTCGCACCTTTCATATCAGAAATCCGCTTCCCGATATTGCGAGAATGGCTCTGTTTAGAGTCTTGTGGAACTAACGAGTATTCATCGATGAATCTTGTGACATCGGCTGAAGCGACTTGGAACTCCGAGCGATAGTCATCCAACATCTTGCTAAAACAAGCAATATATTATATATAATGGACTGACTGTTACAACAATCAGTTGCTCCCCCGCTGTTGGAAATGGATCGTCTTACAAAAAATATAAAAGCAAAAACCTTCGAGAAGATTATTTGGACACTCGCTCGGTCAAATCTATCAATAGAGAAACACCATTCACGTCAGAAGAGAGGCAAAGGCAAAAAATATTTTTCTGAAAATACACTAATTGATATGGTTCACGAGATTTGAGAGCATGCAATGTTTAATTCAGAGTATCGTATCAGCTTCAAGAATCACAATGCAAAAGAAAGAACATAAATTGCATGTACTGTCGATACACCGTTCAAGCCTTTAAAATAGATTCAAGCACTCAAGGGTGGAAAGGTTATACGTTTGCAGCAAAAGAAGCACTGTTCTAAAACATCAATGTAGTTGCCAATTGAGAACAAGACGAACGAATCTATGTAAGATATAATATGCACGCTTGAGCTTTATTTGTGGCGGAAATCAAATTTTCAAGCATGCCTTGAAACGAATCACGTTAGCCTAGACTATTATTCGAAAAGGTGAGCAAGTGGGTTGCAAACAGCGAAGGAAATACTCGACAATGGAGTGCATTAATGGTTCGAATAACGTAGAGAAAAAGAAAACCCTAGTGTGAAAAATTGTAGAGAAAAATCTAAAAAAGTTTCTTCATGATAACATTTCAGATATTTATATTTGGAAGTTACATGTATTTGTCCTGCATGAAATTTGCTACATTTGTGGATGCTGCTCGGCACAAATCTTGCAAAGTAGCTAATTGCAACAGTTTTACTTATAGAAAAAAGTTTTCCCTTTACAATATCTCAAACACATAATACGATTTCCATTACTCTCAATCGTTTCTCTTGGTTGACAAACGTGAGAATTCTGACATTGAGACTTTGCAATTTTTCGCGATAAACACTGAGAATTTTGAAATAATTGTGTCAGCCACCTAAACGAAGAAAGCTGAAAAGAGGAAAATACTCACATCCGAGTCTTCAATTAATCAATGTAATTACTTACAAACGATGGCAAAATTATATATTAGAAAATTGCACAAGTAAGTGATTATGGATTATTCTATTTCGCTCACAATTCCCTAGCAGCAGTCGTCAGGTATGCTGGCAAATGAATAGATTCATTTGTCATTTGCAAGATATGATAATGCAAGTTTGTCTTTACGTTCACATAAGTAGGCTCAATTGATCTAGATGTTTGAATTTAACCACGTGCATTTACATCATTTCTTCCTCGTAGCCTTTCCACCGGTTAACCAGTATTATACGAAAGTTTCATGCTTCAATTTATTATTTTGTTATCACGCAGCGTGGACCCTCTGCCAACTCTACATGAAGCGGAGCTGCTATTTTAATATACATGCGATGAAAATCTCCTCCAGAATTTAACTGCTGAATAAATGCATCAAAACTTGCGTGAGCATTCTGCGATACTTAATCTTAATATAAAATAATCAGCCTCATTTCGGTAGCAGCAAGCATTGTAACGCAAGGAAATAGAAAATGTATATATAAAATCCCTTCTACAGCACATTTTTATACTTAATTAGCGAATACATTTAATTTTAAGTTATGAATAAACGTTCAAAAAATATGCGGAGAAAATGCGCAGAAAACCAACCGAGATTGCACAGTTTCTTTAAGATTGCGACAAGGTTAGTTTACGGATAAGAATCTTTTACGAGAGATTGGCACTATATTCTTGTAAATATATTTGCAGTTTTAAGAAGTCTTTCATTGAATTTGCAATTGCTGCTCGCCAATCTTTCCTAATGAATGTATTATGAGGTCCTTACGGCAAAAAAAGAATTTGCTCTTTCATCTGGAGCTGATGTTCAACTATCGTGTTAACTTTATTCTGTGATAAGAATAAAAGTATTCGATGACTTGCGAATACAAAAAATCGACATTGTAAGAGTTGTCAAAGATAACGTCAGCGCCTCTACATTTATCTTCTGTAGAAAGTTGACTCCTGGAAACCAGCCAAGTAACACAACAATCAAACAGTACGTTTACAGTTAGCGAGAGTGAGGGAACAACGCTATTCTTTAAGTAGAGGCACGTAAATAAACCTGCAGTATATTTTTAAAATTTGATATCAAAATAACTTATCTCGTTTAGAGTTATTTAAACGGGCAATATGCATTCTTCTATGACACTCTTCAGCTTGACTCTAGTCTTATACATTCAATAATTGCTTAGTAGCTAAGTGAAGTGCACAACGTACGCAGCTACGCTTTTATTTGTTTCCGCCATACTACTGTTATCCCTGTCATTTAATCGCTGTAGTTGCACATCTTTATCAACAAAAACAACAAGGAGTGGGCGGCATATGAGATGTAGGGGAGTTTCAAAGAGTAGAGACGCATCAAGTACTGAAGAAGAAAAAATTGGGAGTTTAATGATCTAATGAATCTCAGAACAGATGTGTAAACAAATCCAACAAATATGGGTATTCCAAAAATAATGAAAATAGGTTAATGAGAAGAGAGAGGAGCAACGTCTATCTTGCCATGCAATGACATGATCCTCCAGCTCTATAAAAAAACAATATCCTCACATCATCACTTCAATAAATACCAGCGAACTAACCAATGCGATGTCCGTTTGTCATACTATATTTGAAAAGCAGTAAGAAAATTTCTATGAAAATGTGAAAATGAGTTATCCGATTGAGCAGCTTTCGATTCTCGATTTTCTGAAATGCTATCTCACGAAGGGATGTACGATTGATAGTGAGATCATCATTGAGAATAGCGGGGCCGAATGCATTTACTACCTTTTTGTAACTGCATTTTCCACGTTTCAGAATCTATCATTAAAAAGAAAAACAAAAAAAAGAAACCAACTTTTTCATATCTATATCAAATTATTATTGCTGAGTTAGAGTTGTCCTTGACGAATCTCGTTAAAAAAGATTTCATTACCATTGTAATTTAACGTAGCTTTATTCCAAAAGTTGTTCAGTTGTTTGTAGTAAAAATAATAAAACATCTCGCCCGTTTTGAACATAAAGGTAATATAAACAAAACGGTAGTGCTAAATTTTGTCAGAAATAATGTAAGTTTGCATTAGGAAGTGTAAGTCAGTAACCTAAACAAAACAATTGTCTACAAAGCGAAAAGTAAACAAAACAGAAACAAGTATATACTTCTCACTTATAGAAAGAGATAAAAAGCTCTCCCTAAAGAAAAGGTAGTCAAACTGATTAAAATATAGACATCCGGGATTATGAAAGTATTTTACAGGAACACACCAGTTCATTACGAGTTTATGGCAAACATATTTCCATTGCAATGCTCAAACACAAAAGTGTTGTATACAAAACAAATATTAGATGATACTTAATAATTGCTCTTTATTGAGAGTTTCATAGGCCCCTGTCTAAATTACCTCAAGGGAGATGTGGTCTGCATCAATTATCTTAAATCCATTTTTCTTAAGAAGCTTGCCTACAAAATGGAGATTGATTAAATCTTAAAGTAATTTCGAAGCAAACTTCACTAATGGCAAACACTAATGCATTATTTTCTCTACAATTAGGTGCTGGCACTTGCAGCACAAATAGAAACTCGAATATTAAAAGGTGCACAAAAACGGAAAAACAAACTTCAAAAGGAGGCAAGTAAGTAGCATTGGCAAAATTTCTACTTCATATAAATACACATGAAAATGATCTAAAGCTATTTAAGATAAACACAAATTTTGACAAGAAATTAATAAAATAAAAAGAATAGGAAAATGTAGCTACTACTCACACAAAGTAGTTTTGCCACATGAAATACCACCAGTAACACCGAAGGGGCAAAATCTTCGACCGAGAAAGAAAAATATTGGGCCAACAATAGACAAAAGAACCATGTAGCGAAAAAGGTAGCTCTAAATAAAGAAGCATAATAATATATTACTCTTCACACGTGCTGAACTTAGTGTACGTCTTATTCAAAATACTGGCAATTCTGCACCTCTTTCGTGCATAATTACGGCAAAACTACGGTGCTCCTAAAGATAATGCATGCTTAAAAGTGCAAACGGAACTACTAAACAAAGTGAACCGTTTTTGCATAGAAAAAAATTCATAGTAACCAAAAAGCGTGTGTCAACAAAAATTGTTGCTTGGTTTACTTGACAAGAGAGTGCAGTAAAAGCAGTCAAATGGAATAGTTCGGTAAAAAAACAATCAGTATCATGTTGCTAGTAATACAAGATATATTTTTAAATAGATTGGTTCAAATGCTCCACATACACAAATCACTCCATTCTGAAAGTATGTCTAATTCAAAAAATAAGAAAAATTGGGCAAAAGATAACACTCACAACACAACATGTAGAAGATACATACTTTCAAATTCACCTGCACAACGATAAATGCACATAATAATAGCCAGTGTATAATATTCCTTTTAATACTGAATTTCCATGCAACAAACTTTTCAAACATAATTCCAAGACAGAAATAGAGAAACACCAAGATTAATGCAACCAAGAGCTTCAATACTACTACCAAAATCAATTGATCCAATATAGCCATTGCATGCATTATCATAATTGCCAGGTGGCCCAGCCTGCTGCAGTTGATCAACTCTTACGCAACCAAAGAGTTTCTTGACTATATCATCGAGTCACACTTGAGCGCATCAGAGAGTGCTTAAGCGAGAAGATCGGTGCATTAGAGTTAAAGGAAATGTGTAGAGAACCGTGTATGTGTAGCTCGCGCAAATAACAAAAATGTGGAATGAAGACTTATAACCAAATCATTCCAAACTTCCGGCAACAATTACGGACTGGGGGAGCACATACTACCATCTTAAAATAAGAAAAAACAAAGGATGCCTCTATCGCGCCAATCAATTGCAGTTGCTTCAGTTTCTCATGGGCAGCAATCGTTGGAAATAGCTGAAGTCAATCGCACTTCAGCTTGAGTTTGCTGACGTTGAACGCCAAAATGTGCACGGCTTTAGTTGCACATAACAACTAATCTAATTTGCAATTCTGTATTCACTAAAACTTCGTGTCACATCAGAAAAAAAGAAAATACAAAAGAATTTTAGTCATGGAGCGGCTGAAACAAACAACTTTTGTTTAGAAAAATGAAAATAGTTAGTGTGAAATGACATGGTATACCCCTTTACGCAAAATCGTAGCGCTTCCGTTTAAGATGCTTAAATTTTTGCAGCCATGTGAATAATTTTGCCATTCTTAATTCCAAGGGCAATCCATCACACGCTTGTCTCAATGCTGTAATATTACTAGGGAACAAGAAAGGAATGATAGAGCAACCAAAGACTTCGGAAAGGCTGAACTAACTGCTCATTTTCAATCAATGGCAGTAATTTCAGCAGCGTAGTCATATCGCCTTAGTCTTCCATTAATTCTTTTTTAAAACAAGAATCTGGTTAAAGAGATTCTCTGTGTTTTTCACTTTTCATCATATTCATGAGTGAGAATGGATTGATGGTAGCTAATTCAAAAGTGTGCGAAACTTTTAAAAATGCATCCGAAATGTAACAGCATTGTTTTTCTTGTCTTCCTTCGTCTACTTTTTTATTTGTGACTTACTTTTTTATACCGCTGTTGCAGTACGCTACCAAGCGGTTCAAATTTATATTATCAGATTCGACAGCAAAATGTTTGATGGAGGACACAAATTAAACAAACGAGCATAGACGATGTAATGGCTTCTCTCGCAGTTCTTGAAAGAATACGTACTTATCTATCCGCTGTGGCCTTCCTTCAATAATTTTACGCTCGCTAGTATCACTGACAAAGTAGTAATAATATCCTGCTATTTATCTAAGGAAAAGTTGTGACAGAAGTCATGTTGCAAGAACTTTTTCCAAGCATACTTAGTGGACAAGAATGTCAGTGGATTTTGAGGGATGGGAAGAGAGCAAATGCGTTGCGCCCTCCTTTTTCTCGGATGACAGCGCTTCCGTGATTTTATCCAATGCTGATACTTATACGGTAAAAACAAATTTACTAATGCTCCGCTTCGAACGTGATAAAAACCTTTTTACCTCACGTAAAGTAGTCATGATTTTCCTCACATATCTAGAAGTGCTTTCATGTTTTTGTCTAGCAACAATGGTATGATTTGAATCTTTTTTCGGTACTTTGCAGAAACCGGGAAAAAAATTCGTGCAGCAGCATGCATTCTGGAAATCGCTTGGCAATCCTCGTTATGTTGTGGCTCCTATGGTTGAACTAAGTGAATTAGCATTCAGGTGAGTGTTACAACAGCTTCTCTCCTTTTTAGAAATGATTGAATTGCATGCAATGAATGGCTCGACACGTCGTTTTTTTCTTTGTAACACTGCAATACAAAATATTTTGATACCATTCAATTGTATTGCTTGTAATGCATGTACATCTATACATGATCTTCTTTAAATTGGATCATTTCATTATTCAATGCCTGTGCATTTTCTTTCTGCTTGCTTTCTTCGAAGGATGTTATGCAGGCATTTCAAAGCTGATTTGACGTATACGCCCATGTTGCATAGCATGTAAGTAGATATTGTTATGGAATGATGAAATTTCTTATTTGAACTTATACCTACAACAGTTTCCCTTCTTAGGGACTGCTTTTAATAATAATTCAATTCACTAACATTCCGGGATACATCATTTCTAAATGCGGCGATTTGGATCTGTAATTTTTCAACAATACGTTTGTGCTGTTTTGTGTTTTCCAGTCAATTTTTGAATTCTGCGAAATACAGAGATGCACACTTTGACATACATCCTTCAGATCATCCTATCTTTGCTCAATTTTGTGGTAAATGCATTCACGATTGTGTTTCACTATTATTGTTAAGTTTATAATCATATACGCAACAGTGGGTATATATATCTTAAACAAAAACACATAATTTTCGTGTCATTTTTAAATGTTTTATCTAGCTGCTGGTGGTTGCAAAAAAGCAACCCTGCATTTTGTATATTTATGAATTCTATTTTATAGGAAATGACCCAGATGTATTTGCAACTGTTGCATCACTCGTTCATGGACATGTTGAAGCAATTGATATCAATTTAGGCTGCCCTCAGGTTTTTTTTTTATTGCTTTACTCATTATCGATGCTTGCTTGTAACTGAGGAACTCCATCTCATTAGTATGTAACATCGTTTTTCTGTGACACTACAAAGCAAAGGAATGTTTATCTTTCTAGCATGAAAAAATGCCCTCGCACATCTCGTTATTGTCGGAACATTTCCAAATTTTTGTCTGCTCCTGCATCATTATGTATATAGGGAATTGCGAAAAGAGGGCACTATGGCTCATTTTTACTTCAGCAACCGGACTTGATTACGTAATATTCTTTTTTTTTTCATCAAGTTATTTTTATGAATACTAAAAGTTTTTTTGTTACTGTACGTTTTCTTTTGCTATATTTTTGCTCTTCCGTTCTTACTTTACTGGTTTTAAATATTTTTTCATGTATGTGATATCCAAGACATCCATTTGTTTCTTGCGCTTGCAGGCGAATTGTTACCACAATTAAGCAAAGTGTTTCCATTCCGGTTACTTGTAAAATTCGCAAGGTATCAGATGATTTACAGCAGACAGTAAATCTTTGTTATGCTCTAGAGGTATGGTAATGCTAAACGCATAGAACATGATAAGAAGTTGATGGAATAGTTTTTTTGTTTAACAGTCAGGGATTTTTTTCAAGGGCTTTAATGATAATATCTCATACTACTGCATTTTGGGAACTACTTTTGCTTTAGGCTTGTGGCTGTGATGCTTTATGCGTGCATGGCCGAACTAAGGAAGAAAAGGCTCAGCAAACGAAGGAATGTGATTGGGAAATTATCCGAATCATAAAAGAGCGCATTTCTATTCCAGGCTAGTCTTTGAAACAATTAAAAATTTTGAACAAGCCCCAGTTCAATTACAATATATTTTTGCAGCTGTTCGGCAGAGCACTTCATTATAAAAAATTAGTTAATATTTCTGTGAACAGTCATAGCAAATGGAGGCATTGAGACGTACAGTGACGCTGAGCGCTGCTTTGCTTCTACACGGTACTTAAGTATATTGTTAGACAGATACACAGTAGCGGAGAAAACCTAAATTTTGGTATTTTTTAAACTCAGTTGAATTTCCTTTGCTCTTAAATTTGCATTGTCTACCACTGCTTTGAATTGTGAGCAATTCATATACCTGATCTGTGCGTGTACACAATAACAGCCATACTATTTCTTTTAATATTTTGTAGTAAATGCAAAAGTATTTCGTACGTCAGAACACCTTAAATAAACTGTCAAGAACATGTCAGTAGTTGTAATTGACATCCTGTTATTATAGAGTTGACGCAGTCATGTCTGCTGAGGGTATTTTGGATTATCCTCCCCTGTTTACTGGAAACAACTCGTATGATCGCCTTTTTATTGCTGAAAAATACATTAATCATGCTGTGAGGTAAGTCATTAACACTATTCTTTAAAATAGATTCCAATTCTGGTGACTATATCCTTGATTTCAATGTTCTGCTTTGTTTTCAACCGTCTTGCTTTTTTCTCTTCGGGTTTCCACCACGATCAAATGGATGCATAAAAGCTCATTTATTTCGCCTTCTACACGGTCAGCTGCAATCATATCCTGAAATTCGTACAGGATTGGCCACAGTAAGAAAGTATTTCTTTTCTTTTGTTTGAAGTTTAATGAAAGCCCATGCGTGTTGTCCGTATGTTCTTGTATTTTGACGGAAATTGATTAAGGCAGATAAAAACAACTTCTTTTGTTAGCAAGTCGACAACTTGTGTCGATCGTCGCGCATTTTTCCCCGGTTTATTTATATACAGGCAACATCTTTAGAAGATTGTGCTAACACCGTTGACAGTTTGAAACGGCAAAGTTTTGCAGCCGTGTTACCGAAATGGTATCGTCGGTATCGACAAGAAGATATCTGTTAATTATAGATTATTATTCTATCATTGCTACAAATTTAATCGAACAAAGCTTTTTGTAACTGAATTTCTGTTAGACAACACGTTTTCTCGTAAAGATCGGTTTCAATACGGAAAAATTTTATCATTTTTTCTTCATAGCTTTGATCTATAAGGCAAGGTAACAAAGTCTATGTATCTGAAGGAGGCAATTATATCCATATACTTTATCTGGATTATTCCTGTAGAAGTATCCCTTCACTACATCGTAATATATTTATTTTGTAACAGCAATAGGCAAAATCAGAAATTATTTTTCTAACTTGTGTGGCTGTTCCACTTCTCTATTTAACAATAGGTTAAGCGATTGCAGAAAAAGAAATATGAATACAGACAAGTATTTTAAACCTTGTCTAAGGAATATATGAAAGTATGGATATTTACTGCTGCACTTACATTGCAAGGATTGCCACTAAATTGGTTTTTATTGTTCAATTAGCATTTACTTGCTGTAGAAATTTTGTATGTTCGTTTTTTGGAGACTGAGATATTACGTATCTTTATTCATGAGTATGACTTTTTGACGCGTTAAAGGTTCTCCCAAAGAAAATAAAAATATCTTGTCTAGAATTGCGCTGAATAAAGTTGTCGGGTTTTTGAAATGAGCCCTAACTTTTCAGCAAGTGCTTATAAATTTACTAATTTCGCTCCTATTTGATGTCTGAGAGCTTTTTATTGGGTATCGCTTTACCAAGAAAAGTTTGACAGTGAACTAACTATTGAGAACATTTTTTTCATCATTTTTGCACTCAACGCAAATTCTTCCGGAGTGTCTTGATTTTTAGCAAGATATGAGCATTCAAGAAAGATTGTTGATCTTGTATGGCATGCATTCTACCTGGTGAAGATAAATTTGAGAATTTTGGCATTGATTCATTCAAACGACGAGTGCCATGGCTATTTATTTTTCCACGAATTCTTAATTTCCAGATCTTTTTATGAGAGTGCACTTAAAGGGAACAATCAATTGGGGTGTGTATAACTTTTCAGTTCCTTCACATACTGTCTCTGTGGCGCGCCCTGCTATACCCGAGGCGTTGCCTCTAAAATATGCTTGTTGGATCTGCATGTTTTGTAGGAGCTCTTCAAGTAATCCGTTGTGAGGGATTCAAAAAATTTGAATGTTTTGATTTACCAATTAGAACGAATAGAAAAGAATCTTTTATTCGAAAGGTTTCAGATGCGCATTTTTACTTTTGCATCATAATGAGCTTCACTTCATCCTAAGCTTTTGTCTCATCCTATTAAAAGCCTACATGTCATCCACCAGAAGATAAATCCCCACATATCATCCACCTGGGCTCTGGTGGTTACATATTTTACATTTCCCTTTGCTATTTTATTGAGGCTTTTTCACTATGCTAGCTCAGGACACTGATGACAATGTCATTTCCCTGCAATATGGGAAATATCCTGAAACGAATTTCCTGAAATTGATTCTTCCTTCAAGCTATCATATACAAACCGCAATGTTACATGATGAATCTATTGCTTTTCAAAATCGCACACTAGATGCACAGAAAACAAACAATGCATTACCTGACGCTGGCCGTGTTCACGGAGGCATTATTGCTTCTTCTCTAGATTCTCTCGGCAAGCTATCTGAAAGAGAAACAGGAGAGTCTAAGTATTTATCGCACGATAAAAATCATTCGGTTTCAGATATATCACTGTTGGATTTCACTGGGAGTATGTGAATGCTACCTTTCCCTTACAAACTGAAACCTCATTATAACCATTTTCTTTCTGTTTTTTAATTGATTCATTGCCATATTGATATTTTTAAAAATATCGATTAGTTTTTCCTCATAATAATTTAGAACTACACAATTTAGCAAAGTGAATGTATGTGTGCCATTTGCATCAGGTGATAGTTCGGAACTGGCAATACTACCATCTGCAAATGCTCTGAACTTCCCTGCAAACGTACTTGATAGAATGCCCGATGTTTTTGATTATGCAAGAGGCGTGAAAACTACTGAATCTGAAACCAAGTCATCTGATTTAGGTAACTTTCCATATAACACGCAATCGCTATACCCCCTTGTTATATTCTTACACGGTGGATTTTGGAAAAATCAATGGACCATAAAAAATAGCTTTGATATTTCCTTTCTAAGGAAATTGGCTGATCAATGTGGTGTATTTGTAGCCGCTATTGAGTATCGTAGAAGAGATGATGAACCCGGAATATGGTGCGTAATCATTTCATTATAATATATTGTCAGTAAAAATCTAATAGCTGCAGGCAAAAAAACAATTTTGCATGGCTAGAATAAACTACATCTATGCATGTTCCCACTGTAGGTCTCAATCAGTATCAGACATTTTGGATGCTACCCGGTTGGTACCTTAGGTTTTCTAAGTAAATAAGAAGTGTCTGTTAATGCATTTGCTAGCAGTATTTGTATTGAGATAACACTCTTGTGTAACGCTGCAAAAATCTAGATATATGCGTTAATAATCTCTCTTGATTTGTCTTCCAGAGCAATGAATTTTTATGTTTTTGTTTCTTATCTTAGCCTTTTAGAAAATCTCGCGCTGAGGAATGTTCTACCAATAGATGCCACAAAAGTATTTCTTATTGGTCATTCTGCCGGTGGGCATTTAGCTTTATTATGTGGAGAAATGTTGGCTTTCCTGTGTAATACTTCTAAAATAAATCCTGGATTGAAACTAGCTCGCGGTAAACTCATGGAAGAATGTGTAGCTAGCTTGCACCTTCCCTTTGCATATACTACCACACTCATTGAATAATGATGAGCTTTGCAAATTTGCTACCCATTTTGGTATAAAGATTTTTCTTGCATTCTTATATGTAACGCTTTATCAGCTTGAATTATTTCAGGTAAAAGAAAGATTTTCCGAAGACATTTTTGCTTAATTTACAGAATTTTTAGCACAACAAGCAGCCTTTCATTATATCAAGCCAGTGCTGGTCATTGGAATAGCCCCTGTAACAGATCTTATCAAAGGGTTAATCAGTAGCTGAAATGAATACATTATTTTTACTTTTGTTTGCTTTTTACTTTGTATTTATATTTGTTTCAACTTTTTTTAATGCATAATGGGATTATCTATGCTCTTGTGACAAACTACTGGGTATTATTTTTTTAAAATCATTATTAATAAAATGCCTAGGTATGAAGGAAAATTGGGAGACGCTGAATCGGGTGTACATGCATGTGAAGGTTATATGAAGGTAGTTCATATTTTATTTTCACTGTTTTTGTATTGATTGAAGATACGTTTTTATAAAATTTTGTCATGTTTAATATATGCTGATTTTCATGCCGTCACCATATTCCTGAAAATTAAAATTACCTTCTGTATACTCTCCTAATATTCAGTCTTCTCCTTATGACTCTGAGTACGCCATGAACGAATACAAAATGGCATCTCCTTGTTCCTACCTACCTAACCTGGTAAATCCTTTCAAAAATGCCACGGACAATAAAATTTTAGATCATAGCGCATTCACAAAATTCCTGTATTAAGATCGAGCTCGCACTGGCTTAAAATACATATTCAGGTACCTCAGATTATTGTTGGCGGTATGCAAGATTTAGATATCCCGTTATGGATGCTACAAGAATATAAACACATTGCCGACAGTACCAGAGGTAGAATTTATGTTATATGTAAAGCGAAAATATCAGTTATGGCTGTTTCATTTTTTTGTCTAGATGTTTTACCTGTTATTTTGAATATGCTACGTGCTGAATTACTTCATCTCTTTTAAAATGATTATGCAATGCTTTTGGAATATATCCACTGTAGCTTTGTTATAGATTATTGCTTTTTTGGTTAAGGAAGCATGAGCATTTAGCGTTTATTCGTTTTTTAAAGGATCAAGTGTATCGATGAAGATTTTACCGGATGCTGACCATTTTGACCTGATTAATGGAAGCAACATGCGCTGCTATGATGCTGTAGAGAATGAAATCAAAAGGATTGTTTCTTCGCTTGCTGCGTAGCCTCGAGTTTTTTTTATTGATCTTTTTTAGGAAAGCCGTATGTTCGTAATCATCTTACTTTATTTTAGAAATGAATCGCATTGTTTAAGTTTTGAAAATTATAGCTTATAAGTAAAAGGATCGTTGCTATTATGGATGGCAAACAAGATTCATCGTTATTATACTATATCCGGCCTATAGGATAAACTCTGTTATTATAGGAATGGAAGGTACTTCCTTTTTTGCTCGATTTCTTGTAAATTTATTAAATGACTAATTCTTTTAGATTCCTAGTAGAAACTATGGCTGCATGCGTAGGCTATCCAAAATACCAAGATTTGTACTTAAATATCCTAAGATATCGATCAGATTCATGTTATAGTTCATTAGGGTAAGCGTCTGATACAGGGTATAGACGAAACCGTATTTGTTGGCATCTTCCTTGGTACAAACTTTTCATTATGGGTGCAGAGCGAAACGATGAACGTAGTAAATTCCTTCCGCTGATTAATTTTTATAAGTCAGTTAAAGGGAAGACTTTTATTTGTTTCAGTTTGAAAAGTTTCTGTATACACAAAAGAGCTATTCGTAAGCCTTTTTTTTGCATTTTAAGGCAATTATTGGCATATGTATATGTTTCGCTCGAAGTGCAAATTTAGTTAGTAACACGCAGGTTAGCATTAGAGAGACACCAATTTATGCGTTGCCTTCTAACAAATTCTAAAAGGAAAAATGTTCAATCTGTCGAAAGTTTATTCTATCTACCAGCTGACTGCAAATAAAGATAATTTTTATCACACATACGTAGAGGAATGGTATCACTTCGCGCTTTAGGTAGATCGAATAATCGCAACCTTGAAATTTACTTTCGCTGCTTTACCACTTACCTCAGTGTAACAGTATGCATGATTTTTGAGTATTCACGCGGGGTCATAGAATAAATTTTTGGCGTGCAAGTTTTAGCTTTCTATCCTAGTTGCAATCATTAGCATCATCCATGCAACGATTACCAATTTTTTCTTACAGTATTTATGAAATTGACTTTCCAATTTTTGGAGCGAAAAGGTGTTACATTTAAAACCGGAAAGCAGTTAGTTTTTAGTTAGAAATGTAATTGTTTCATCTTTTTATAATGATCACTATTATTCCATCGACGAAAACAGGATAACATCGATATTTAAAGTAATTGAGCCCGACGATTCGGTACGAAGTATCTGGAATTCATCCTGTGCAGATTTGGCTAAGGTATGCTCATTTACAACTGCCTTTCGGTTTAAAAATATCTCTGTATTATACACACACAGTGATTTTACATCATTGAGTAGAAGTATTTAGAAAAGATATTGCAATTAAAAGCTTGTCGGGCGTGGATGCAAAAATCGTAAGTTGCATGTGCAAACAAAGAAACCAAATGACACGCATAACTGCGTAAATTAGACTCTCGTACCAGCTAGTGTTGTGTGGAAATCGCCCGATTGTGTCCACGTTCTACAATTAAGAGAGTGGATACCGGCAACACATGGTAAATACATCGCGCCATACGAAACTGAAATGGAAAATAAACAATGCAAAATTTTTAGGTAAAACTTGCACCACAATTAACTATAGCAGTAGAGATTGCAGGCAGAATCAATTTATCCTTCTATCCTCATTTTTGTATGACTGAGATTTTCAGGGGTGTTTATTTAAGAAATGGTAGCAGAAAATTTTTAATCATGACAGCCAATATCCAAATGTAAACTAGAGACAAAGTAACTACTGCTACATACACAACAGTTCAAGGGCTTGAAAAAGGATTGTAATCAGCTGACAAAAATACAGCGTGATCTTCAAGTGGCCTACACCGCAGGAAAACGCTCAAGCATGCCAATGTCCAAATGACTTATGTTATATAAATGGCATGCCATGCATCACTGCTTACCTGACGAGATTGTTTCAAACTTATCCAATTTCCATACAGAAAACTTACAACGTGGTGCATGAGTGAAATGATAAGTTTCAAGGTGCAAGTTTATCGGATGATTCCATACAAAAATGCCCGCTTCCTTTGCAAAAACATGCATTGTCAAGTGTGAAACGGGAAACATGACTTGGCAGTAATAAATAGAAGAATTGCATAAGCTACAATTATTATTCATACGACGAAAAACCTATCTCATGGAAACAAAAAATCACTGCATAATTTTTCAACCCGATGCAGTTCGGAATAAGCGCACTTAACATTAATACCAGCAGGATATTACAAATCAACAAAGGATAATATTTTTCAGTACGTCTGCATAAGAAGTCTGAGTTTGTTGTCGATTTAAAAGGGTGCCAGAAAGAGGTTTCCAACAATCTGTTACTGCAATCTCGAATACACAAAATAGCCCATCATCCGTACTAAAGCCTTGTCCTCCAATAATTTCTCCAATGAAATGAATTTCAAATTTTGCTGTACGTGATATATCTTCTATGCGTGTAGATGGGACAGTTTTACTTATTTTGGGTGAATATGGTGGCTTTTGAGACTCTTTGGCCTTTTGTGAAGCAGTTGGAATTCTGTGATTTGATTCTCGAGGACTGTGATGATATTTTTGCATCAAGTAATCGTTCTGACCTCTCGATGCTAAAGGGGCAGAATTAGTGTCAACTTGAGCTGGTGCTATTTCTGTGATGTTTACTGGAAAATTATTGGCTAAATTACCTATTGCACATTGCAACCCTTCCTTGGATTCAAGGTCCCCGCGTGATAAAGTTTCTATCTCTCTCTCTATAGGTTGAGGAAAATTGGTGACAGATGAGAAATTTGCAATGTAGGCGTTTGAATTTCTGTTATGAGAATCTCCGGAAGCGGTCTCAGTGACTCTGCTATCTACTGGTAGTTGATGTAGTGGATAATCTGAAGATGGCGAGGAAATACTACGAAGTAATTCAATTGTAGAGTCGACAAATTTGTCATCTTGTACAGTCACGCTTGTATCCCCCGTTAACCGTAAATCATCTCTTCCTTTGGCATTGTAAGTTTCGCTAAAACAAGATATCGTAGAAGGAGAAGTAAAGTGTAAGAGGGAGCTCGGAGAGTTGGATTGGTTGTAGGAATTACCAAAATCTTTGCGGTTGTTTTGAAATATTGGTGCGGACCTTGTATGGAATGCATACTTTCCTAACGAGTCATTTTGCTGCATTCCCTTACCAAAATAGGGGCTGACTGAGATCTCTGTCTCTAAGCAGTTCTGTGGTGAACGAGAAAAGAATGTGCTATGCACACTGTTTATACTTCTTAACTCATGGATTTGGTCATTTCGAGGAAACTCGTTCTTAGACAGACAGGACCGCATTTTAGCTGGGTCCTCATCATTTTTTTTTGCACTGCTTTCAAGGGAAATACTTAGTAGATCTGAGTTTGGAGGTTGTGTAGCCATCCCGTAAGAATCGAATTACTTCACATTCCCAATTCACCGTAGCTGCTCCTACTCCTAAGCAGGTTTACCACAGCATATCTAATTCAACAGAAAGATGCTTTAAATTCTGTTTGTAAATTTAAGGGTCAACAGTTTTTTCAGGGAGCTGTTAGACGCCCTTACTTTGAACAGAGAAAACATATTCAAAATTGTGGATACAATTATAGCAATTAAAATGACCTAAATTAGTAACTGTTTGGCCTGAAGCTGCAACCAACAAAATGGATTAGTTGTTTTTATGTCAAATGGCAGGAAAAATATATTTCATCAGGGGATGAAAATAACGAAGAAACATATATGCCAAGAGTGACGGTATTATCACATAAATATTAGATCTGAATGTTACAGCATTCGAATAAGAGCATGTAGTGCTGGCATGACATACCGGCACTAGTACTGTTACAGTTCACATAAATGAACAAACTAACGAGGTAATAGGGCAAGGTTACAAAAATAAATTATGGTTACTCCGAATGATTTTAGAGCCGAAAAAATATGTTTGTTTACATGCATGACGAGAAGATCAACCAGATATGTAAAGAGCTAAAGAGTACGCGTATTCAAAGTATTATACTCGTGAGAAGCCCCAATTTACACTATACCCCTTCTATCAATGGAAAGTGAACGTGTGAAGAGTGGGATGAAGGAACAAGTTGCTGACTTTTCGTGTTATCTTTTATTTTTTTGTTTTAGTAGAGAACCATCATAGGCGAATTACTTTTCATCGCTGCTGTTTTTTCTTAAAAATAAAGTGATATGACGACAATAGTATTTGCATATTAGAAAAAGGTTTTTCTGTCAATCACCCAGTTTTAAAAGTGATTTTTAAATTTCATTCAACTATGATTAGCAAGGCAAATAAAATAGAAAGTGTCAGACAAAGATTATTTCTATTTTATTAGTCCGTAATTTTTGTCTTAAATAAGTTAATTCTTACGCCCTAAGAACAAAAATATTTCAAACATTAAAATAATAGCTCAACAATTACAAAAGCTGCAGTTTACATCAAGTGGAAACATGTCATAAACTTCCGTTAATGAAGACTCATTTTTCGGGAACGAATACTGCAGCAATTGAAGGAATTTTTTTTGATTTGCATTGCTTAACATTCAATCACATTGATCACTCTATTATCTCACTATGCATTAATTAAGCTGTTTCCAATTTCAACAATGATTAAACATTAGTGGTTACTATTCTTCACATACTTGAAATGGCAGCTAAGGAAGTAAAAAAAAGATTGAAGCAATGAAATATAGGAATTAAGCAATTTTTAGCTACATGTAACAAGCTAAAGACTGTTATAAATTGCTTTCGTACAAATTGACTAAGATCACAGCAATCTTTACAGAATCTAAGGATTGCTACATTTGTATTTTGAATTTATCATTCTAGAGGTTTCAGCATACTGGTAAAATAATTTGTATAGTATATGCTATAGAAAAGCATGACAAAATTTATTATATACATTTCAATATTAGAGAGAGGGGAAAGAAGACAATAAATATAAATTGCTTTAAAGCATGGAAGAGCAACATTTCAAAAAACAAGATTGTCTTAAAGTTTTGATTGGTACCGACCGAATTTCTCGTTAGTAATGAAGCACAAACTAATAAATAAACTTTTTTTGAAAATAAAAAATGACGATGTTCTTTTTGCATCATCAAATATTTGCGAAAGGTAATCATTACATGAAAAAATCAAGTCGAATGGTACCGATACTTGACGAAGTATTCCTGCTGTGCCTATTAAAACATTATATGGGAATGGATGCACAAGGAAGAAGAACCAGGTACCTCGCTGGATAGCTACCATTATGAAACTGGATTTCGTAACAGGATATATTTGTCGAAGGCTAAGACGGTACGTATACTGCAATTCCGGAGGTAGTAACTCTATTAGTGCGAGACTTTTTTGCTTATTAAAGAAAGCTTAAAGCGAGATAATTGTTTTACTGACTTTTGACTCTTGCTTAAACTACTGATTGTACGTCACAAAAAATTGAAAGATATTCGAATTTTATGATACAAGCAAATCATTGGATAAACTTTTAAATAATTTTGCTAATAAGAGTAGGCTAAAGGTCTAATCTACTCAGTATATTGAAATATTGAAAGCAAAGTATCACATCAGATTTGAATAACTATTTAAAAATATCTTTATTCAGCTAAAAAGATATTATTTGAAATACATTTTTTCCTGAGCTCCAGTTTTGGAGTAATGAGGGCACTGGTAACCTATTTCCCTATATAATTCTTCCTACTTCAATATACGTTGGTTAATAAACAGGTGATATTTTAAGAAGGAAGAAAGAGAAGACAAAGGAGCCAAGTAAATGTAAAAGACAAAATATTTCACATGTGAATTGCTTTATTGCTGCGCTTACTAGTCTTCCGCCCATTTACGTTACATTTTTTCCTCTTTCTTGAGGGAGCCTAATGTTCGTTCTTTGTCCGTAACAATGTGTATATCCGCACAATCAGATTCGCAGGTTACACAAAATTTGCCTGTATATATCGTTGGAGAAGTATTATTTTTCCTCGTAAGCTGTCTTCAAAAGTTTCATGACGGGGTTGAAGGAGTGTCCTTCAGTCAAATTCTGTCTCATCAACAGAACTAATCAACCTTCTCTTACATTAAAGCCAGTTCATTTAAATACAGCCACTTCTCTATCGCCTACAACAAATAATGTGAGCGGTTGCACGCTCCTCTCTTACCCCAAGTATGAAGTCCTTTGTGCTGCCCCCACTTCCTACGAAAACGGAATTACATGGGCGTAGTTTTATAACACAAGATTGCAGTAAATAATTTTCTAGTTAAACACATCTGTAGGAAATAACGTTATCTCAGCTGGCAAAAACTTACATAACATGTTGTGTTGTCTTGAGTTTGTCGAAATATTTAACTTTTTTTTATTCAACAAAATTTGTAAAGCATTTTTATTTTTGCATTTGTACGCATCAAACAAATTCTGCTTCAGCACAAAAATACATCGGAAATATAAATTCCGCGTGACACTAACAACCATTATTTGAATCTGCTTAAGTTTTTTTCAAAATAATCGCGAAATTGGTAAGGGGGAAATAGTCACATGAATCTCTTAATTGCACACTCATGGAAAATTGAGTTTCGGTTAACATAAATATATCCTTCGTATATCTGCCTCTTCAATTATATTCTAGAAAAGAAAGTGATTAATGCATACATTATAAAATAAAAACTTTAGAGAGGAATTTAACTTTCCATATTTTCACAAAAAATCCATTTTTTACTCTCCTGGTTGAAAAAGGAAGAACTTTTTGATATGCATTTAATGACGGGTTTCATGCTTTGCCATAATCGATCGTTTTACCTTGTACAGGTGGTATTTCCGAAGAGCTATTCCGTCTTATGCTTATTTGAGTAAGAAGCTAGGGAAAGTGGAAATCATTTTTGAAGCAGAAGAGTAGACAGGAATTTCAGGAAAAAATTGTTAAGTAACACAAATTTCCTAATTATTCTAAGAAACACCCTTACACCTGCAAATACCTCCCGATCGATCCATTGTATGCATGATGTTTTCGACTGTTCATTCGAAAAGGCCACCGCAACTTAACTTTTGCGAAATGCTCTCAAAGGCAAGCATACTGCTACTCGTTTGTGCAAATTTGTACGGACTACAAAGAGGCTTTGTCTTTGGTTGGGAAAATAACACGCAAATCTCCAACATTTCCCCATTTGATCGAAATAATAGGATAGTAGGTGAAAAATCAAGTGAAGCTGTCGAATCGTCGTCTACCATAGAATCAATTCCTTCGAAATTTATAGAAGATAAAAATGAGGGCCATTTATCCGGAGAGGGACCTAACTTTTCAAATATACCTACATTTTTGAATCCTTACATGGAGGGAGGAGAAAACAACAATGAGCTTCCCAATAGCAGTTTTACTGATAACGAAACAGATTCTATTACATCTAGTGGTCATAGTACTAATCATAGATCTGCCTCCGATAATTCATGGTTTCACAGGCAAAATAGGAAAATAGTAAACCGTGAACGTAGAAAGGACCGTTCAACAGGTGTATACGCGAATCAGCGGTATTCAATTGCTACAGCCAGGGATGCTAACTCAAGAAGCGCAGAGTCGAGGGGGCCCATCAACATAAGACATGAAAAATCAACAGAACGACGAATTAAAAAGAATCGCAGGTCCTCAAACCGTTTTAGAGAAATCTCCGTCAGTATCCCAACCCCGTTTTCAAAGGATGCCGTTGTTATAAACTATTCCCAGAATTTACCCGAGTGGTTGACAGATAAGAGCAACTTAGCTTCACTCCCGAAAGGAATGAGTCCGAAAGAACGTAAACAATACAAAGAATCTGTCATCAATCAATGCATGGCTATTATTGAAATGCATAATAAGGAGGAGAACGACGAAGTAACGCTGGTAACTAAAATAGGAGATAGCCCTGCATCAGAAAATGAAGTTGATGAACTTGACTCAGAGAATCTTGGAGAAGAAAAAAATGATACTAATGATGTTCCATCAAAATTGGATTTTGAACCTCCATCGGAAGTAAGATTAAAATAAATCTTCTTCTAGTTTTCCTACATCAAAATTTGCTAATAGATATCGTAAACAATGAGTGTTATGTTTTCGTGAGTAGTTACTTGACTGTATAATATGTCCAAATAAAAACATTTTTAGGTTGTGTTGTTGCAAATGCACAGAGCAAAGATATACGCGGTAAACATGAAGGGCCTAAGAGGACAAAATTGACGAAAAGTGAATACCATAGAAAGTTTGAAATAGGTTAGCAAAAACGAGGCAGTTCAATACAGAAGTCTTCAGTTGATTTAGACTTAGAAAATGAGTTACTCCTGCAATTCCTCTCTAACCCTTTTTCATTATTGTTGAGAACATATTAAACACTGAGAAAGCTTTGAAATGTGAGTTTTAAGTAATTGCTCGTTTTACTCCCTCTTAAACATTTCCTATTGCGAGAGCAGATAATTTTAACCATTTCTTCTTATGATTTGAAGAATTATTATTTGCTTAATGCAGGTGATGTGAAAAAGAAGTGGCAACGACAGGGGTCAAGAAACATTTCCGATTTCAATGGGAGATGGCAAATTATGCTAAATGGAAGGTGATGCACAAAATACTATCGTAGCAACTTTTGCGGTGTAGTATGCTATGGTAGATGCAGGCAAACAAACTGGCTACAGTAGATACTATGAAACAAATACCTCTTTTTATGAATACAAGTAATCTTACATACTCCTCGTGTCTCCAGATCAGAATCTGCTGACGATTTACTCAAAGCAATGGGATATGGTTCGATGAAGCGTCGCATCGTGAATACCTACGAGGCCATTACTGAGATGCATCTCAGTAATATCGATAGTACCGTACCCATGATGGATTTTAAAACATATTTCCCTCTTGGCATTGTCAAAGATGTTAGCGTCAAATTCGATTGCGAACCATCGGAAATATACGTATGTTTAAAAACTGTGATAATTTGTTTGGTAGCTACGATGAAATGCATTTTTACCTAAAAAGTTTTATGGCTATTATCCTTTGATCTCCTAAAGCATGAGAATATTAGAATTTAAAATAGCATTTGAAAGGATGAATTGAGAAAAATTAGCATCTTATAAACTGTATTGCTATTTTTGTAACATCCCTTGGTCAGGATAGCGATACTGGAAAATGGGAATCATTAGCTTGTCTAGTTGATGGTAGGATTTTGCAAAGACGCAATGGAGCTAAGGGAATAATGTATGATTCTCGAGTGATACTTGAAAAGGATCCACTCGGTGAAGTAACAGGGCCGATACAAGTGTTTCAGGCAAGTGTGAAGTAGCAACCAACTTTGTGTTGTTTTTTCTGCTGGTCCTCATTGAGTGAGTAGCGATTTTTTTGTGTTTACATTGCTTCTAGTTCAATTTATTAATATTTGACTGCATTACTATTTCACAAATTTTTTTATGAAATTGAATGCTTCATATTTGCTTGGCAGTGGTCATTTATTGTTCACAAATCTGGAAAGATGCTCACTGCTGAACGCTGGTTGAAAAAGCTTTAACTTTTTATGAAGTCTTGTAAGGCTTGCAGTACATCTTGCTCACTTAATCTGGGCACCACTGGAAAAAATATTACATACAAAACTATTTCTAAAGAAGAAAGGTTGCATCCTACAAAAGCGACCTATTCGATGTTAAAGCGTATAAGTTTGGCAATTGAATATTGTATTACTTGGCTTTTTACCATTGGCAATTATTCTTGTGTGACTTCAAGTAGCCATGTATTCTAAAAGAAAAATCTAGATACTTACAAGCAAAACTTGTTGAGTCATAATTTTTTCTTATCCATACACAACAACTGGATACTTTCATGTGTGAAAAAATGTATTATTCCTATAGTTGATTATGATTCATGTGCTGAAAATTCTAAACTAATAATCAAATCTTCAATGATATGTATTCTTGGTGCTGAAATAGCGAAATCAATTTGGCTGCCATGCAAAATAAACTTGAAAATTTGTTTGCTTTGAAAGCTGCGACAATATCAGAAAACCCTTTTTCAAACGATTGAAAAAACATTGCCAAAGTACAATTTTGGAAATAATTTATATACAAAATTAAAAGGAATGTCGTGTCATCCTCCTGAAATATAGAAGCCTGAATAAAATTGGCAATTGTGAATATTCAATCAAATTACCTAAAAAAACTTCAGTAGCAGATAATGACAAGCATTTTATTTTGACTAATGCTCCCAGATTCTCTTATCAGCTGATAACATATTTTTTCTCATGCTCCAATAAGCTGCTTAATCCTTTATATATCAGATTAAATCATGCATTCAAAATTGAGAGCCCACCGCATTCATCAGTATTCAGTTGTAATTCAATCTCTTAGTAAGGGTAGTTTACAATTAAAATGAAAAACATTGTAAGTATTGCATAGAAAACAATGGAAGACATTACTTTCGTTGACAACAAATTTGAAAAGTAAACCAACTACGTCTATGGAAAGCTCATATTTTTACTGACTAAAAACTCGTTATATCGCACGTATATATAACAAGCTGCTATTTATAAAATATGCAAGCGTTTTCATGAAACCTTGTGGCAGTTTACTGCGAATCAACTAAATTGGGTATACTTCCATCTGACAAAAAATAGTGACGATCAGCAACAAAATTCAAATCTTTTGACCTGGAGTAATCGCACCGTTTTTCCTTTTTGTATTTCTGTTTTGCATAGCCCTTTTTTGGGTAACTTTATATAGCTGGTTCATAAGATTTATTATATGAGCATCTCATTGATCTTATGCATCATAGTATTCTTTTCTTTTAGTGGCATAGCAAGAAGTAATTGTCTTATATTACTGATATGAAACTATTACTGTTACTAGTATTAGATAGCTGAAAACATTCTCAGTACAGAAGAAAAGCTTCAAGTGTTTAATTAATCATATTTCATTGTTCCATAATTGAGATTAATGCCTTAATGCTAAATTGGACCGACGTTCTACCATACTCAGAGAAAAACAGCATTTAGCTATTTTGATTCATATTATTAAAAAATTAAGCCTGTCTAAATATTACCATGGACTGAAAATTTTTATGTTAAGAGGATATATACGCAAATGAGATTTTATGGAAAAGAATCAATGGACCACAATGTAGAAAGCCTGAAGATCTTTAAAAAGATATCGCTTCGAAAAGATACAAATATCTTTCTTCGTAGCAAATATCTATTTTTCTCTTTTAAGGTGGGAGAGTATTTTACTGGCTAAGAATCTATTAGGGAATGGAACAGAAATTTATCAAAACAGTTGTGTCCAAATAAGTAACAGTGGTATCACAGCAGAGCGGAGTACCCACTTTATTTTATTACAACTACTTTTTTTATCATAATTAACTGTTTAGCACACTGTTATTTTTCCTAACTAGTTAAGTTAACGATTCTCAGTTTTCCCCCCAAGGATATTGTTGTGGAAATTATAATTATGAAACGATTTAAGGTCATCGATACGCGCAACATCGTGGCAACCGAAAATACCGTACTTTCCCTCTATGCTCTTCCCGAGAGCGAGATGCACTGAATTTGCTTTCATGAAGAGGAGAATAAGTGAGAAGCAGCAGTTAGAGTTCATATTATATGTACCTGTTTCTTTCTTGCAACGTAGATGAATGAAGGAGCGAATGATTTTCCGTTTTCCTTACTCATCCTCACAGTCAATAATTAATTACTAGCGTAGAGTAAGTTTTATTTTTCGTTGAAGGAAAAATAGGAAACGCCCTATCTGTTAGCTAAATAGATGTAGGCAGTTTATCGTCCTTCTGCATAAAAGAACTATAATCAGCCGAAGGCGATAGAGTACAACTGGTAGAACATGGCTAACTCTAGTAGAAATAGTTCACAGAATACACCAGGCTCCCAAGATAGAATCGATGAATGGTTGGTCTACACTTTCCGTGGAAGGCAATACACATTTGAACAAATTGAAAACTTGCGAAACAAAATAGTCATTGCTATGTTACTAAATACAAAAATGGATTTGGGATATTACCAAAAAGTTGTAACAAAAGCAGACTTATGGCCAGAATGAATTATGTTACCTTGCGAATTTATAAACGCAAAATTCTGGTTCTTAATAAATTGAGAAATGTACACAAAAACAAAAGGAATATTAGTCTTTCTGCAACTACGAAATATATTTCATGGAATGCGGTAATTGATTTTATTTTGTACCTCGAATTCAATTGCTAGCATTTTCCCAATAATAAAAGAAAATCTTCCCATTACAAACTTCTACAATTTATCCACCCATTCGAAGTTGTTGTAATTCTGGTAACTCTTTACAAATAGTTTAATCAAATGGTAGAGATTTTTATCTATACTGGCTAATTTTTGAAGACCAAGTACTTACCTCATAGCTTATTGAAAATTCAACTCTGCCACTGGACAGCTGTTGTTCAGAAAAAGGCGCAATCTTTAAATAAAATAAATTGTTTTACTTTAAATTTTAAGAAGCTAAGTTCATTCAAACATTCTCTATCTAAACCATTTAAGTCCTGCGCTTGGTGAAAATTATGACCATGCTTTCCTACTCTACATAGACACTTGTAATAATTCTTGCTCATGAACGTTCAAGGTAGTAATTAATACCAGGATTACGCGCTATTAAGTATCTGAAGTATAACCGATTTAAAAAGTTTTTTCTCACAAAATTTGAGGAATTGTCAGTTGTGTGTACAATTGAATCTGATATTTTCCACTCTTGAATTTCACAGTACATAATACATAAACAAGTTCTGCTGTTGCGAAACTGTTTCATTATTTAAAAAACTTTAATATACATTACTAGTCATTTTAATTTGATATGTCACAGATTGAGCAAATGCATAGATACAGCTTTCTTATGGTTAGAAAGACAATTTGAACTGGTCAACTAGCAGAGTTGCCTCCCGTTAGTTTTGCAACCTACGTCTGTGTAGAAATTGTTATGGATACCATTGAGTTGAGCGCCGTTTTCATAAGACCAAATGAAAACTGTATTACCATCTCCGAAGATATTCTTGGCGCTATTCTGCGAAAATTTCGACTCAAAAAGCATATGGCACACACCTAAGTAGTCCAGATTCTTATTTGTTTTGCATTAGGGACTTAAGGCAGGGAAATATGTGGTTTAAGTATAACTTTTCTTGTGTCACTCCTATGTTTGATGTTCATTCCCTTTGATGTAGCTAAACCCTCAACCTATATTTGATTTGCTGTTGTTAGCTTTCTTAGATACCCTCGACAAGTTGAAAAAGTAGGATCTGCTTTGCATGGGAAGGTGAGTTGTGTATTTTGGTAAACTTCGAGAAAGATCGGTGCTTTATTTTCTGTATCTTCCTCTTCTTAGCATTTCGCTATCTCTTCTGTTGGAATAATTTAGACAGCCCTCTCTCCCCATTGATTTTGTTCTTTTCTGTGGCATTTCTTCTTTACTGGATGCGTCATAACCGACATTGCAGTAGCGATCTTTTTACTAAATATGAGAGCGAGTTTTTGGCAACGGCACAGCAGATCTTCCACATTCAGATGATTTGGTATGATTTACATTTCTGAATGGCAGAGAATAGTATTTGATCTTCGTATTATGCTAAGGCACCTTTGTTTATTTGGGCCAACCGTTATTTTATAAAAGCAGGTTCAAACTGAAAAGAACCTTCTGTCATGAAAGTGGTGTGGCTATGCGAAGCATTTTCCTGATTGTAGTTAGTTCATATTTTTTGAGCTGATGATTTTTGCAGATCAATAAGAATTTTCTTCGTGAATGGTTTTTTTTCTGCAAGGTCGGCTTAACAAAAGGAGCAAAACTTTACGTAATATCTGAGTGAAGCTTCTTGGACTGGTTGCTGTGTCTCAGAGATTTCGTAAGGTGGTTTTGTCGCCATTGGTGAATCCATGCCTTGCTTCAGCTTGGCAATAACTGGACTACTCTTCGTAAACACTTGAAGGTTTTCATCCCTTTGCTTTCTTACTTTCATCCAGTCTACGCCTTTGTGCTTTATTTTTATGTTTGACGTATGGCCGCCATCTCTTCGCTAGTACGTCCGCTTTCTTGTTTCATCAACTCTGTTCTATTCTTTCCATTTTTTTGTAAAGAATGCAGCAAGCGTTGTCTCCTGCTGCATCGTAAAGTTTCTTTAATTGGAGAAAACTGTTAATTTATTTAATTTCCCCTGCAACACTTTAAACACGCATTTTACACGTAATTTTTCTTTGAATTATCATGGCAACCTCTTCTAGTCCCCTCTTTTGGGAAAACAGGCTTATTAAGAATAATATAAAATGGAAATTTTATAGAGAATCAAGACTAAGCAAGCATGAGTGCTCATCCTTTGTAATTGGGGTGTGTCCTGAACATTGCGTTTCAAATCTTCTCTATGCTAAGGCATCATTGCATAGAAATGAACAGCGGAGAGCCATGTAGAATTTTGGTTGCTGTTACAGTCTTTTATGATTTTTTTCTTGGATGAAAGGATGGTTTTTCTTCTTCTTGCTTGCGAAGGGGGGTGCTCCTCCTGTGTCATTCTATCTTAAGTTTTTACTTACTTCAAGCCTTAATGTTTTTGACTAAGTCGTGATTCTTTGTAAAAATGGATTTATTTGCCTTTTTAAACTAGGAGTTTTGTTTGGTTATTCTTCTCAATTGAAAATAATTTTCATTACGGCTTGATTTACTTAAACCGGCAGTGTGTGCGCCTCTTTTATATTTTAATATCTACGTATGCTGTATTTCCAATTCTTGTGGCTGTGTAGTACTGCTGCTAACAGATATGTTTCTCCATTCTTTTTATAGACCTTTCTGCGTTGGACGGATATTCGACTGGCCGATACGCTCTTGCGTGCTTTGCGTTATATAACGTAAAGGATTTTGTGCAACTGGAGCATACCCTTGTAAGGTACGTGAAAAGCATGAAATTTTTCTTAGGAAGGGGTCTGGCTACGATTTCTCACATGGGTTTACTTGTTTACTTTCATAAGAATAAAAAATTATAAGAGGCTCTGTGGCACTTTATGTTTATTTTTACAAAGTCATTTTTTTGATGGCTCTGTGTCATTGCCTGTTTAAACGGACTTTAGTAAGTGATTGCTTTTCTTCCTCGGTTTCTTCCTTTTCAGTCAGGGTATGATGGCTTCCTTGGATAGAAAGGTATGGATCGGGTCGATCCCATCTACAGTGGATGAAACAGAATTTCGTGATGCGATGTGCCAATATGGAGAGGTTTCTGAGCTTTTTTATAGAAGAGATACCTCTGGAATTAGAGGATGGGCTTTTGTTACGTTTGCCACCAATGAAGAAGCTACATCTGCTATACGAGCGGTTGATGGAAGGCTGAAATTTCTTGGTAAGAAACAAATGCTTATTTGCTGCTTTTACTTAATTAGAACTCTTAAAATGTATGTTTTTTTTTTATTGCTTATTTTCAATGATAGGTACGCATAGCATCCTCTTCTCTTGTCTCTCTTGTCTTGTCTCTCTTCTCTTGTCTTGTCTCTCTTCTCTTGTCTTGTCTCTCTTCTCTTCTCCCCCTCCTCTTCTCTCTTCTCTTCTCTCCCCTCTCCTCCCTTCTCTCCCCTCTCCTCCCTTCTCTCCCCTCTCCTCCCTTCTCTCCCCTCTCCTCCCTTCTCTCCACCCTCCTCCCTTCTCTCCCCCCTCCTCTCATCTCTCCTCCCCCTCCTCTCCTCCCTTCTCTCCTCCCCCTCCTCTCCTCCCTTCTCTCCTCCCCCTCCCCCCTCCTCTCTCTCCTCTTCTCTCCCCCGTATTTCTCTGGTATCTACTTCTACTCGTAGTGTGTGAAGGGTTTCTTGCTTGTTTCACCAAATAGTAACGCATTCAATGTATCGTTTGTTTTTTTTTTGTTTAGTGTACAAGCAAAGTGTTTATGGATGTTGCACAGCCAGTGAAATTTTACACTTTTTTTTTTATATTAAATACTATTTAGATTTCAAAGTATCATGGGTTAACCTGTTAGAACACCACATTCTCTTATTCTTACCCCTTCTAGCCCTCTCTTCTTTGTAGTAGAGTAGAGTGTATACCCAACAAACTTTACACCGTGAATTTTCTACTCTTTCAGGAAGTGATCGTCCCGTGGGTGCTCGCTTTGCAAATAATAAAGAAATGGGTGGAAACAAGCCGCCAGCTCCAAACTCCAATTCTCCTTTACAGATGAGTGCGAGTGGATCCAATTTAGTTGGGAAACTTACATCTCTCGGTAGTGGAATTTTAGGAAGGGCCAGGGCAATCCCTTCCTCTTCTATCGGAGCCTCCACGCCTCTCCCTTCATCCAGTTTCACCCCCCCTTTCCTTACCAATAATTCTTCTTTTCAGAACACGAATAGTGCAAATGCTCCGGAGGAAGTGTATACGAAAGCCTTATGGCAACAATATACCTCTCCCAAAGGCATTCCATATTATCACAATACGATCACTGGCCATTCTCAATGGCAAAAACCCATTCCACCTAAAGAATTAATGCAAGGTGTGAGCTGTGCTGCACACTATAGAGAGAGAGTGATGCATTTTATTTTTCTTTACTAAATCGATGTGAAAGGGGTGTGTGTCTTTGAATTTTCAGGCGCTATTGGCAGAAAAGTATGTGGACCTCTAGGAAGTAACTTGTTTATTTTCCATCTGCCCAGTGAATGGACGGATATTGATTTACTAATTCATTTTGCTTTGTTTGGAAATATTCTTTCTGCAAGAGTACAAGCCAACACATCTGGAAAGAATTTTGGTAAGAAGCGATGGCCATTCCGTGAGATACTGGATTAAAACTTGTGTTAGGATGTGCTGTTTGGGATTCTATTTTTAAAGGGTTCGACAGCTGCGGTGGAAATTATTTTTAATGCCTGTTTATAGGTTTTGGTTTTGTAAGTTATGACAATAACTCGAGTGCCTTGGCGGCTATTACAGCAATGAATGGCTATTCGATTGGCTCCAAGCATTTGAAAGTTGAATTGAAGAAGGGAGAGGAGCATCATTTACCGGCAGAGATGCAAGCCTAAACTGTGTTGACGCACTTCCTTCCTGCAACCCAAATCTTGGGATGCAAAACGTCTTTTATTCTAATTTTATTATTTTCGGTGGAGAGCCTTGCGTTCTCTGTGTTCAATGCCACGTATGTATGCCCTGTACATATTGAAAATTTCTACCAGAATCCTTTCACTCGTGCTATACTGGGAACAGATTCTTGCTGTAGTCGCTAGGCTTCGTAGGCTGCCCTGCTTTTGAGATTTTTATGCGTTGCTGTGCTTTCTTATATGTTCGAATAGCTTCTATCCTGTTTTGTTTCTTTACTCATTGGGAATTTTTGAAAAATATCTTACGAGTGCTTTTTTTCTCTTAAAAGAGAGAGAAGATTTTCACTCTTTGATGATTTTGGGTTGTTTTTATTGCGAAAAATTTTTTGTTTCTACCGTTACGGGGCTGTGCGCTTTTGTTTTCTCCGTTGAAGGTTTGTTTTATGGATTATTTTGGTTTTCAAAAAAAGTTGGATTCTTTTTGTAGATTTTTATGAAAATAGTGCCATCGGCAGGTGTAGCTATTTTATTTTTTGATTTTAAAAAATGGGGTCTCATGATGGAATATAGCACAGCTGTAGTCCTCCGTCGCTGCCACCCATTTGGATAAGTGGAAGGAATGCTCAAATTAATAGGCACTCTCTTTTCTATGATTCTTTTGATGCATCCAAAGTAAGAATATTTCTTCTAGGATGCATTTTTCCACTTATCATGAAACATAGAGTCCATTTAATAAGATGGTATCAAACACATGCTTTTTTGAAACTATAGCCAACTTCTATGATTTTCTTATAAACAAGCGGCATCACACATGAAACAGAGCTACTCTGATTTATATTTCATTTCTTTCTTTTAACGCTACCCAAGCTGTTTTTAATTTCCAATTTTGAAAAGGTTTTTTGTTCATGGATTAGGGTTTAGTTATCCGTTTTGTTTTGTAAGAGGAACGGAATTTTACAAATCGGATGGACTGAGCACTGTGATGTTATTTGCTGAGGAAAGTGAAGCCGATCATTTTATAGTGGATCGCTGTTTTCTCTTTTGCTATCTTTGCTTTTTTTTCAAAAGGAATGCACAGATGCATCTCCTCCTGATATGAAATGGAGTAACATTTTTTTTGAAAAACTACTACTACTGGGAGGAGGCTCCAACAAGCACACCCTTTTGAGTGTTTGAGGGAAGTACGTAGGGAGAAGATAATCTTGATTCGTGAGAGCGATGTTTGTAGGAATGGAGAGAAGTGCATGTCTGTTTATACGTTTGGGTATACTTTATTTTTTGATAGTGTGTACCTATCACGATGTATATTTACAGAGTTTTTTATCATCACGTTTCTTGAGATAAGGGGTATACTTTTTTATATCCGCGTATATTCTAAATTCCCTATAGAAGGAATGAAAATTAATGAAGTAGGGAAAATAGTATACCTCCGATCGGTCATGACAAATCGCCCGCATTGTATATTGTTTTGAAATTTTGAAAACTTTCCAATGTATCCAATCCATTCCACAAATCAAAAAGGAAACTATAACACATACATCACACATTAACAAAACAAAAGAGACTATTTACATATGGTTTAGGCTACTTCTAGCATATGCTTTGAAAACGTATAATAGGTTGTCATAAATATTGAATGAACACAAACCCGAGAAAACCTGAACCAAGATTTGTATTTTTGTCAAAAATATTTTTAAATGTGCATTGCCACAAACAAAAAGCAAATAAATTAGCAATGAGAATGAAATTCTATTGAAATGTAATAAATCCGTATGAAAGTGTCATATATTCGTGCAAAGGGGAATAGGATGGCATTCAATCAATTACACCGTCATTGACATTAAAAAATATAGCCCTACCTTTTCATTATGTATCTTGACCAGGGGGTGAAAACTACCGATTGATCATTCAGCATTGCTCGTAATTCATCTTTCGAAACCCATTTTGTTGCGTTGACTTCGTTTGGATGAGCCTTGAAGGGTACCTAAATGAGTGCAGAAAAAATTTCCTAGTTAAAATATCACATGGAAGATTGGAAAGCGCAGAATGTTTCGAAAAAAAAGCATGCCATACATTTTTTTATTACTTTCATAATCATTGTTTTATACCGATAACTTTGAGATTAAGATGTAGTCAATTTCATGTTCAGCGTAGTCTTTATTTGCATTTGCATAATATAGAATGCGGGAAATAAACGTCAGGTCTTCGACGTTGATACTCATATTAAGTTCTTCTTGTAACCTCCTGCTCGGAAGATAGTCACGAATACACATGGTAGCATTTATTTATCAAATTTCGACGCTGCGAGTATGAAACTTAGCATCTGTACATACAGCAATTTAATAAAAGTCGAGGGAATTGCTTGATATTAATTCCGCCCATGAACTAATTTGGGGGGACAGAATGAGTCAAAATCATACAAAATATTTTTTAATAATAAATAAAATACTTTTCGGTTATAGTTTAGACGAAAGAACTAGGATTGCCACAACACCTTCTCTGAGCTCACCGTTGAGCTGCCCGCTTCACGGCAAGAATTGTTTCCGCGTCCCCTCCTATAGGCCCACCATTTTCCTCCGGAATATTCCATAAGGGATGCGAGCAGCAAGCGTTTGTCCACTGCATTGGGAAGGTAACTTTTTTATCGGATCGCTGAGTCAGCAAGAGGGAAGAATTATCATCAAAGTGGAATACAGAAAATGCTCTATGCAAGAGAGGTCTTTCCTTTGTCTGAGCTTCCACGTAAAGTTCCTTCCTCCTATGCGCTCTCTCCTTGCTAACGGAACCGATTGGTTTGTCATCGGGAGAAACCGTGATAAGAATATCCTCAGTCCGCAACATAGAGACCGGCAACGAAGTACACAAATTTTTCACCACACTCGGGATGGCTACTCCAGAAGGGCTATTTGATAGCCTTTTTATCATTCCATGCATACCTTTTCACCAAATGTTCCACAACTTAAATAGGAAGTAAGACTACTGGAAGATTTGACGGAGGAAAAAGCATACCGAAACTGTAGAAGGAAGCTACAAAGAAATGGCCGAATTCGTAATAACAACCACCTTAATGATGCCAGTGCATATCATAAGATGCTATAACGGATACCTCTTCAATAAGAAGAAAAACATAGTAGTCCTTATGCAAATAATTGGTGGCTTAAGAAAGGTCAGACTTGCACACCTTGCTATTTATTCAAAATGTGGTTTGCATCTTGCAGACAATGAACGCCTGCATGCACCAATGGTGGATGGGAGGGCAAATTCTCAAATTATTGCAAATGCAAATTCTTCAAAGAAACTTTTAAGAATTTTCACAATGGATTCGAAGTATCGCAAATATTTCTTAAATCTCCTAGCTGCCCATTTTAAAGAATTAGGAAGAGTGAATACTCTCGGTAACTAACTGTATATTATTCTTCTTAAATTCGAAAAGCCAAACAAAAAATCAATCTTATCTTGTAATCAGTAAGAGCCACCTGCCAATCATGTAATGTATAATTTCGACTATTACTTAATATAATTGAATGAAAAAAAATGTATCAATGGAAATTACTAAGTACTATTGCCATAATTGTTTCATTCGTAATTTACCGAACTTGTCGTTCATTATTAATCCCTCAGTGCCGCTCTAACATATTGCTTATTTTACTCGTCGAATAGACAGCATTATATACAGCTTTCCTAGTGCTTGATAATATGCTCGTGTTCAATGGAAAAAATAACGTTAGCCAATCTTAAACCAATCTCTTCTCTTTGCTATGCACAAAAAGTTTACAAAATTGCATTAGGTCAATTAGTCGGCATCATTTTTGCCCTTTTGGGTATTCTCGAGATTTTTCGTCTGTTATAAAATAGAGAATGTAAGCTTCGTTTAAAAATTACAAGTATCAAATCTCTTTGAAACTTGCATAAAATACACGATTTTATTTTTATATTGAATAGAACAGGTTTTAGACATTCTGCAAGTAACTATACCTTCTTCATCTACCTTCAGCATTACATACAATAATTCCATTATATGCACTACCTAGTTTTCGAAACGTTTGGTTACATTCTACTTGTTCAGATTTTACTTGCTACTGATGCTACCAACTCATACAGTAACCTGATATAAAAAGTTGCTTTGCACTAAGTCTCTTATGCTTAATCTGCGTCATCGTTCTAGCACATAAAAGCTGGCCATGATCGTTTTCCCTGCAGCAATTAATAAATGCGACTTGCGATGATCAGTGTATTTTAATGAAAAGGTAACAAGAATTTCTTTCTTCATTTCAATGACGTTAATTTTCATCATCAGTAGAGATGATACCGTAGCTTTTCGAAATACGTTAGAATTAAACTTGGGATATTGATGCAAACATTGACTTTCAGCTTAAATTATATACGGAAGAGCCAAACATAATTTTTTCAATTTTTAAGTTATTAAACCATTGGAAGCAGAAAGTTTAGAGTAACTGCGGTTAGGAGGATGGCCCTGTGATATTTCCAACTGCTGCACTGGGCATATTTCGGAGATATGCAAGAGTGTATGAACTGCTCCGCATACCATTCTCTACTTTAGGTGAGTGCTAACGAACACCAGGTTTACGTCATATACTGTTAGAAGCGATGAAAATTTGGGCCAAATATTACTTTTAAACTCATTCTGCGATAGTTTAATGCACAGATTGATCTATGATGGTACATGGTTTTCAATATTTATAATATACGGAAAGTTACGCAAAGTGAAAGCCAACGCTATAAAAGGAGAAACACGTGCAAGCGTTCCGCTGCTTATTGCGAAATAAGTAAGGAAAATGTTTTCCTTCACCTTCAAACCTCGTTAGCACGGTATATCTCAATGGTAACTTTGAATATTGCTGTTACAGTAACCTGGGAATTTTTTTATTGTTGTTACATTCTAATGTAATATACGAGGGAACGCGAAAGAACAAAATAATTCAGACGGTTGTTCGAACTCCACCAAGCTACTCAGATAGAGGCATCGATATTAGTCTCCGCCAACGCTTCAAGATTTGTGGCAATCATTCAATACATTGCCACTCGACTCTATCTACTCCACAAGATTAGTAGATCAATTTCACGAGTAATTGTTTTTCGTCGACCTCTTTGGCTGGATAATTTTTGATGAGTTTCTTGAAATGGCTTGTTGCACTGCATATCAAAAATGGAGTTCTCTCTTGCTTTCTCCTTGCGGTAACGTCTCTATTCTCTCTTCCCTAGGAATTTCTCCGGGTTTCCTGGCTAGTAACTCAATTTTCAGACGCGGGATTTTTGCAGGTGTCGAGATCAGTATACCTCTATCCCAGCAGAATCTGTGTAAATATCCAAATAAACCCTATATTAAGACTAGCTCACTCTTTTCATGCCAGAAAGTAAGCTTGGATTTGGCATCAGCTCATAGAACATTTTCTACATCATCCCTGGAAGCAGAAAATCACACGGCTAAAGACAGTACGGCAAGCGAGAATGAGAAGGGATTGGCATTTGCAGAGGTAGGTTGCAGAATACAAGCCAGTTTTCATCCCTACTTGCCAATCTATAGCATGTACTACTGATTTATTTTCACTGTCCTTGTAATTTACACCGATCATCTGCAGTTATCGTTCTATAAATGTTAAGTCTACTTCGGAAAAGGAGTAACGTGTACATTTCGGCTGTGTAGAAACGTCGAGATGATTTTTTCTGAAAATTTTAATGAAGTTTACAATTATCCGATAAATTTTCGAACTGCCAATTTTCCTTACTTAATGCAGGTGGAGGATACAGTTATGACGATTGCAAAGCAATATTGCGAAGAAGGGATTACCATAGATACTACTTCAGATCTAGAAGTATTGAATACGCGAGAAAACCGTAAATGGGATTGTTTGGATACCGTGGAGTTTTTGATCGATGTGAGTTGCAGAGATGGTACATCTGTATCCATTTGAGTAGGAACCAATAGTTTTGTGTTTCATATAGATGTGCTTTCTTATGTGCTGAATATAATGCATCTTTAGTATTCAATCGATCCAGACATTCCTCGTAAATGTGTATGGTTCTACAAGAGCTACTCACAGTATGAGAAATTGCAGGCGGATGTATTGTTTTCTGATTTTGCCAAAGATTGATAAAAATTGAAGTATTTTGTTATCACATCTCTCTTATACCAAATAGTTATCCCTTTGATACTACAGTATTGCCATTTTCTAAGCAAATTGTGGTTTATTATTTTAAAGCGCAGCTGATTTACGCTTTTATAAAGCCCGCTTAGTACATAGTTTTACGATATTTCCTATGCATATGCACCAAAACATGAATTCTAGCTTATTGTATTTGTTTTATGAAATCATTACCCCTGCAAGCGGATATTTTTGTGTTCTATAAAGAGTAATAATCTGAAGAAAAGTTGCCATTCTTACCTTTTCTTCTAATATGGAAATTTACAATTATCACAAAAGATTCGTTTTATATTGTCTTTAATCTGTGGATAAATTGCAGGTGGAGAACGAATTTGGCATCGTCATGCCGGATGATGTAGCTAATTCCATCAAGACTGTGAAGGTATGGGATAGCTGAAACAATTTTTCAATGCTATTTACCCCGTATGCAACTGTATTTTCCTCCGATATTTGATCTGTTGGAAAAAGAATTTTTTTGTTCCTACGTTCTTCCCAAAAAATTTGTTCACTTTTAAAACTGCATGTTCATTTAGTAAAGATGCATTCCATTGATATTTTGTACAACAAGGCATTTTTGCATGAAATTGCTTTTTTTTTTAATCTTTAAATCTATGCTTGTGATATTCCTCTGTTTTTTCAGGAAACTGTCGAGTATATTTTAACTCATGCGGTTAGAAAAGAAGAAAAGGAGTAATTGTGTTTGCGCTTCCGCTGAACCATGAGGTTCCCAGTCATTTAATAAGTAATTTTATAGCAATTTAAGTTGAACGAATCATAAATTATCATTTGCCCCCAAATAGCACTTTTCTCAAATGAATACTTTTAATTGATACTTTTTTTGATGTTAGAAAGATTGAAAGAATTTGAAGTAATGCAAAATTTGAGGATTCTATTGTGAAAAATGTTTTTGAAAATTACTTGATGTTAGTAGTTTTGATATTTATTTTTAGAGCGTTGGTTATTTTCCAAAATCCCTACTTTCCAAGGCAACTTCTTTTCAAAATGGTTATTTTCTTTTGCTAGAGCATCATTTCCTTTGAAAAGAAACCTGTTTAGCTAATAGGGCCCTCGTCAAAACCATGAACTGAAAAAGAAGTGAATTTGTATTAGGTTATACCTAGTCATCCTTCGCTATTTTTATTTTGGGAACGCACGGTTGAGTTATTTCTTTTTGTATTTGGCTGAAAAAAATGGAATTGGTAGCCTCATTCGTTGCTTGAATATGATTATATCTTTCTTAATTGGATGCGCTTTAAATTGGAATGCTTATTCCGCATTTGTTTCCCTGGTTTTGAAGACAACTTGAAAACTGATTTAATTTTAGATGTTATGGTAGCCTACCATGCTATAAGCTTGATTTGGTTAAAACACAGCGTTACCTTTACATTAATTTATAAGCATCCTTCCAGTTAGAACACGGTGGTAGGCAAAGTTATGAATCATATCCAATTAGGAATTAGATGCTCTGAGTTACCGGAAATTAGCATGTAAAAGTAAAGTAACTATTAAAAGCCAAAATTTATGACTAGCTTTGGCAATATTTTCATGGCATTTTGTGATATAAAGCTAACACTGCCTTAAATGTGAAACAGCAGCCTTCATCGTAGAGACAATTTTTCTTTCCTTTTGCACTCTGGTACCTGGTTATTTTGGGGACAATCAAAAACTTGACGTAAAAAGGCTTACTACTTCAACGTTAAATGCATTCTATTCGTATTTGATAAATTGAACCAAGTTTTTACGAATGAGCTATATCTGCAGTCAAATTTAGCCACAGTATTTACCGCACAGGATAGACATCGTAGCAGATAAATCTACATAGCATGATACGATTTCCCTTGAATTTTCGAATATTTTCGTGCATTTCCACAACATTTAATGATTGTTTAGAGAAGTCATTAGGTTTAATTGGCGTCCAACAAACTCACTAACTGGGGATCTAATTCTTCATGGACAAGGCTGTAGTTTTAATATATAATCTCTACTTTTATTTTTAACGAGTACCAACTGCAAAATTGTTGTACTTCAATAGAACGAACGGTCCATGAACTTTGTGTTTTAGCCTTCTCCGCTACTGGAAACTGTCTGGAAGCACTCTTAGAGAGACGGAGTTGTTGCTCATGCTAGGTAACTGCAGTTAGTGAATGTTCAACAGTACCTATCACCTGAACGCAAATAAGGATAAGTGGAGACTTATAAGTAAGGATTTTGAGATCGCCGTATGTTCTGAGAGTTGCTCGTACTAGAAATAGTCACGTTCTGCCAGTCGTGTGTTATTACATTTCGGCTGATATAGTTCTTTTATGCAGTAGGGTGTTAAATAGATTGATTCTACTTAGTTGGTAAGGAGGATATTTTCTCTAATTCGTATAATGAAACATAAGCTTATTCCACGCTAATAACTACTGTATGCAAAACTAACTAAGGGAATAGGAAAGTCATTCACTCCTTCATGCATCTACATTACAATAAAACGAATCGAAAGAATAATAAGAACTGAAACTCTACGTTATTACTATTCTCATCTCGTAAAAATAAGTGCATCGTAGGTAGTCCCGTAATTTCGATTCCTCCGATGTTGCGGCTCGATGATGTCACATCGCTTTATGTGCACTGCAATACCCTTGGGGTGTGAAACTGTGGATTGTTGGCTTAATTAGTTTAGGAAAAATAACTACGTAGTAAAAAGGTAATTTTGAGAAAGGAAGGTAGAATAATAATAATAATATAAAATACTAATTAAAATTGGTGTCCCGCTCTGTCGCTGTACCACTGTTACAGATTTTGTTTACAATGATTTTTTACAACAATTCGATTTGTTTTCAATGTGGTGCATGTATGAGAAGCAGTGTTATTTATATTTCATGCTAAGTTAATTTTAATGAGTGCTTTCGTGAGTTTGTGATTAATTAAATATGAGTATTTTAATACTTTGGTAGCCCGCACCCGCACCATTCAACTAAATCAAACATAAACGGTTTAAGCAGCCACAGCTAGTAATTAATACTTGACCATGCGCTTAAGCGAAAATTTGAATTTACTGCTTCTTTCCTAGTCAACCATATATAATCGCCAACCCCATAGCAATAAATACACACAAATTTCAAAAATAACGCCTCTCGTGCGTATATCAGTCTCAAGACTCTGCATTAATTGCAAATCTCACTTTGCATACGCTTAAAATTAGCCCAACTTATCGCATTCATTTCGAGTTATACAAAATTGCTGATGCCGATGCTACACGTCACTACGTTTTTTGAATATTTGCCGTATCACAACCACCGCTGTTTATTTAAAGTACAAAAGTGTGTATACGTTGCTTTGCTTACCAGTTGCGAAATTATTGCTCGTAAGTTTGCAGGCCCGCACAGGACATAAAAACCTCCCTTTTCTCTTTGTCTTTTGACATTATTTCACTCATCCCCTGTCTGCGTACGCTTTCTATCCTGATTCTTAATGCTTGAGGTTTGTATCAATCATCTACTACTCTAGAATTGACCTTGTCTATGTGAATTCTGTAAGCAAAAAATAACGCGAACAAGGGCTCTTTTTTCTGGCTCCTTTCTTTTTGGTGCTGATCATTGCTTGCTTCTAATGTAAAAATTAAAGAGATTCACTGCATATAGCATGGAAGACTAAAAACCTGAAGGGATTTCTTTTGCAATGTGTCCACCAATAGAAAATGTGATGCGATTGCCCTCACGAAATGAACGGAAGCATGCATTTCCACCAAACACTTCTCTTGTAAGTAAAAATTCAGCGGATAACAACGGAGGTACATCTGTTCCCCCTCCTATTCAAGCTCGGACTACCCAGAAATCACACACTTCTCCTGTGAGAATATCCTGTCAAAGCATGGAAAGCAAACTCCTCGATGGTAGAGAGAAAGCGCCAACTCAGGATTCCTCATTCCATCGATCTAGTATGTCTTGTTCGTACCCACTCGTTCGTAATATCTCATCGTTGATACATTTTTGTTCTACTTTCCGTTCATAGTGGGTAAACAGGTAAAAGAGAGGTTATTAAGGTTGCTGTGGCTCATCAACAACACGCAATAAATGCTTTATTTTTTTTTCTGCAAGCCTGCCTAGGGAGAAAGCGTGTGTATACTTTTTTTGAATGGTTTTAATTTTAAAGAAATAATTTTATTTAGTAGAATGCATCACATCCCTACCCCATCAGATACCATTACCTATCATCTCACTTTTAAAATTTTTGTTTCTTTACATTCTCGTGATAAAAACACTAGAGTTTCACATCTTAATCTTATCCTTGGATAGTCTTTCTATTTCTCAAACGTATTTTTTTTTTTTTAAACTATAATTTGGTTCCATTGTGTCTGGATTTTTTTTAAAAAAAAAATCTCTGTCTCACAAACTATAGAAAAATGACTCAATCCATTTTTTCATGAATATATATGCAATACTTTTTTTTTTGAAGATACCACCCCATCTACAGCTTCTCCACCTTCTGCTAGCAATTTGAAAGTTATCCTTCCTAGAATGGCCAAGGTTATCGAAAAGTTATTGGAAGATTCTGACATTCAGCGTTACGATGAACGTGTTGTTCATCTTCTAGTGGATATTCTACAACGTATGACAGTTTTTGAATATAGGATAAAACTTTAACTCCTCGAATGGTATTTTATCATTTCTTTGTTGTGGCTGCACGCAGCTTTCAGAGTTTCTCTCAAGAAATAAGGGTGATTGGACTAGGGTTAGATGAAAGAGGGAACTCCTACTGTGTGAAATTCTTGAATTTTTTTCATTATAAACAAATTTTTAAGATATAGAAATTTTGTGGGTGGTGATTTTTCATCACGCCTGCCATGGAAAATAATTTTCAAAATTATTTTTTCTTGAGTAGAGAGAAAACTGCCAAACGAAAGGGAAGAAAAAAATAGTCTACCCTCACTGTAGGATTTCTAATAATTTCATATTTTTTATCTCTCAATCTATACTCTAAAAGAAAATACTTTATACTGGGATAGCTACAGATTTCTATATTCTTTTATTTGGTAGTTGGATGGTACATCTCCTATTCATATGTTTCTCTCTATCTAATTTTATAGGAGAAACTTTAAAGATTTTAGGAAGTGCATCGGATTTGGCAGATTTACGACTGATGGAGAATCAAGAAACATACTCAAGTGAACGATCGATTATTGTCACAGCTGAAGATGTTCATTTGGCTATTCAAGAATATCTTCAAAAATATGTTATCAATCCTTCCAACAGTAGGATGGTAAACACAATTGAAATATATTAGATTATACTTAAAATGGGAGAAGAGAGAGATGAGAGGGAGGGAGGGAGATGAGAGAGAGAGAGAGAGAGAGAGAGAGAGAGATGAGAGAGAGAGATGAGAGAGAGAGAGAGAGAGAGAGAGAGAGAGAGAGAGAGAGTTGAGAGAGTTGAGAGAGATGAGAGAGTTGAGAGAGATGAGAGAGAAAGAGTTGAGAGAGATTATAGAAAATGTGAGAGAAAGAGAGAGAGATTATAGAAATTGTGAGAGAAAGAGTTGAGAGATGAGAGAGATTATGGAAATTGAGAGATGAGAGAGAGATTATAGAAAATGTGAGAGAAAAATTATAGAAAATTATAGAAATTAAGAGAAGAGAGAGAAAAATTATAGAAAATATAAGAGATTATAGAAATATCTTTTCCGTATATATATGTTGGGAAATCATCGATAAAGAGTACCAAATATTTTGTTGAAAAAATAAGAATTTTCTCAAGATTTTTTTAATCAAATTTTTGAGTATTAATTGTTTATTGATTTAACGTTTGTATACATATAGAGAGAAAATAGATGCATTCCATTATATACGCCTATTGTTTTCTTCCTTTATATATATAAATATAATTTTATTCACATCTTCTCCTACTTTGAATAAAAATTCAGAATATCTTACGAAATATCTTTTTTTTTTAAAAATATATTTCATTCCATGAATTTTTTTATTTTCTTTTATTCTCTTAAAGACTGTAATGTTTTATCAAACTCTTTTCTATACATTCTACAGATTAGAATTTAAAAAAAAAATATATACATAAGGAAACTTTCACCTTTTATTATTCCTTTAATATATATATTTTTATATATATTTTTTCTCTTTCTCTTTCTCTCTCTCAGGATGCTCAAAAATTAACAACATTTACAAATTCTTTAATGTTTGATGATTCCACTCCATTTTCTAAGGAAGTACAGCCATTGGAATTTGGCTTTCATTCTGTCCATTTAGGGAATTTTCCTTCAGTTTTACCTCCTCATTTACCAGAAGATGTGAATATTAATACTATGGTGGGTTTGTGTGTAAGAGATGAAATTTGGAAAAACAATGAAATTTGTACATCACCTTACTTTAGATTTCAATAAATTGAGAAATCCAATAAAAAGAAAGAAATATACACACAAAAACAGAATTAAAGAGAGGATTTTCTTATATAAAAGAAATATCACATGGCTATATATATATTAAAGATATTTTAAGAGGATATTCCTCCTGTAACTTTGTTTTTATTCTTAGATACCCCATTGGGATTTGAAACTCTCTACAAAAGGTTTGGAAAACTCTGAGGAGGAAGAAGCAACGCTCTCCGTACGTCTTAACGGTGTTTGAAACATCTTTAAACTCTCTGTTTTAGGAGGAGGAGGATAGAAAATAATGAATTTAAAGAGAAAAATCACACAGAGGAAGAGGAAGAGGCGGAGAAACCTTTTTATAGATGTTTGGCAGAAACTCTCTCTTGTATACTCTCCACATCTTTTTTTATATCCTCTTTTATACAGAGGAGAGGATAGAGGCTTTGTTTACTAATGAAGAGATTGCATTTTTTTGTTCCTGAAGTTATAATGAGATCCTCACTGTGAATGTGAGAGAGAGTGATGTGGTGTGTTGAGAGAGAGTTGAGAGAGAGAGAGATGTGGTGAGAGAGTGATGGGGTGAGAGAGAGATAAGAGAGGTGGTGAGAGAGAGATAAGAGAGGTGGTGAGAGAGGTGGTGAGAGAGAGTGAGAGAGGTGGTGAGAGAGAGTTGAGAGAGGTGGTGAGAGAGAGTTGAGAGAGGTGGTGAGAGAGAGGTGGTGAGAGAGAGTTGAGAGAGGTGGTGAGAGAGTGATGCGGTGAGAGAGAGTGAGATAAGAGAGAGTGAGATAAGAGAGAGAGAGATGAGAGAGAGAGAGATAGAGAGAGTGAATGTGAGAAAGAAAAATGTAAAATTCTTTAGTAAACAAACTGTATAGGTTTTCGTTTCTTAAAATGAGAGTGTGAATGCCATTTTTCTTTTTTTCTTTGCATCCCATTCGTTTTAATATTGACATTTCTTGTTACATTTTATATTATATTTCATAGGAGACAGGCGATAGAATGCATTGAAAAACTCATCTATTCCACATAGAGAGTGTATGAATAATGGATGCTGTATATAAAAAAAGTTTATTTTTTTAAATAAATAAAAATAAATAAACTTCAAATTCTTTTTTCTTTAATGGCCTTCATTCTGGACGATTTGTAGTTTTCTATTTTTTTCTTTTTCATAAACAGAGCAAACGATTTGTAAAATTCTTTCCATCTCTTATAGAATGGATGTTAAAACAGTTTTTATATTTCATTTTTCACTTCTTTCACACATAGAAGATATACATATCTTTCATATATATATATATCTATAAAGAGAAGAAATAAATAAAAGGAGATATCCAAAGTTTTTGAAAACATGCGTGGAGAAAATCCAAAAAAAAAAAAAAAAATTCTTTTCAAATTTTGAATATTTTCTCTCTTGTATTTTGTGATTGGATAAAAGATGAGTAAAAATAAAAATTCTTTTCAAATTTCTTTTCTCTCTCTCTCTTTCTCTCTCTCTATTCAAAATGAGAGATAGAAGATGCTACAAACGACGAAATTTAAGACTCTTCATCTAACAAAAAGAAAAGAAAGAATTACAGAAAATAGAAGAAAAAAAACGAATAAAATAAATACTATCAAAGGAAAATCTATACATTAAAAGAGAAATATTAACAAACTTCTCTCTCTCTTTCATCTTCTTCTTCTAAAATGAAAATATATAGTTCTCCTCTTCCTCCTAGAATTATATAACATTGCATTGTATAGAGATATGGATTCTCTCTTAAGCAATACAGAGAGATAATTTAGGAAGGATAGCCATGGACATTAATTCTTGAAATAATAATTTGCAAGCATATGGTAAGAAAATTTGAGAGATTTGTGATTTATTATTACAAGCTTTACATTCAAAACTTCCATGAGTTAAATCTGCAATGCAAAAAACTCCACATAAATCACAAACATGCACTCTATAAGCATCAGATTGATCAAAAAGACGTTCTTTCAACATTTTGGCTGCTCCATGAGAAATCATACAATCTCTTTCCATTTCACCAAATCTGTAAAGAAATATATCCAACAGGAGGAAATCAAACAATGAGAAATAAGAGATTTTAAGAATCCATCCTATCATCACACTCTCTTGTTCTAATATATAGATTCCTATTTCTTTTATATATCTATTTCAAGAAATGAGAATCTCCCTTCTATAAAAGGGGGAAGTCGTACTTTTGGAGACTTCCTTTCTTTATAGACATATATCTTTGATGGCTACTCTTTATTCTCTTTACTCTCTTTACTCTCTTTATTCTCTTTATTCTCTTTACTCTCTTTACTCTCTTTATTCTCTTTATTCTCTTTACTCTCTTTATTCTCTTTATTCTCTCCCCCCTCCTCTCTTCTCCTCCTCCTCCTCCCCCTCTCCCCTCCTCTCTTCTCCTCCTCTCTCCTCCTCCTCCCCCCTCCTCTCTCCTCCTTCCCTCCCCTTAATTTCTACCGCAAGCCTCCTTCTCGTGCTCTCCCTTCCATCGGTTGGCGGGTAAGCATCGTCACAGGGCCTCTGGCACGAGCATGAATTTTATCTTCCACCATATGTTTTAATCGTTGATAATAAGTTGGTCCAATAAATATACGAGAATGTAATGCTTTTCCAGTATAGCCACTATAGAGAACTTCATTTCCATCACCATGAAAACCATTCATTTGTAAACGATCTACAATTTCTTGAACGGTTTGCTATAAAAAGAGAAAGAAAGGAAGGGTTTGTTTCCTTTTAATAAAAAAAATAGAGGGAAACGATCTGCTACAATGAAATTACAGGTAGAACAGACGTAGAAGAGAAGATATAAAAAAAAGAGAGGAAGAGAAGCAAGTACGTCAAGAGAGAAACCTGTAGTTTGTTAAGAGAATTATTTTTAGAAAGTTTTTTTAATATATTTGCATGTATAGGCGGAGATATCCATATTTTATTCACTTTTCTTTTTATGCATTTTTCTCCCTCTCTCTCTCTCTCTCTACTCTCTCTCCCTCTCTCTCTACTCTCTCTCTACTCTCTCTCCCTCTCTCTCTACTCTCTCTCTACTCTCTCTCCCTCTCTCTCTACTCTCTCTCTACTCTCTCTCCCTCTCTCTACTTTCTCCCTCTCCCCCCTCCTCTCTCTCCCTCCTCTAAAATAAAATCTACAACCTCTACCTTCACATTTTTATCCTCCAATTTTCATTTTAAAAGATGTTATCTCTACTTTCCTTCTCTTTTTTCATTTATAAAAACGAAATTTCTTTTACTTGAGAGAAAGGTGTGGCATCGCCTTCAACCCCAGAAATGGCTGCTACTTTTCCCAACAAACATTCAACAAGATGTCCAATTGTCATACGTGAAGGTACAGCATGAGGATTCATAATAATATCTGGTACAACTCCATCCTAAAGAGAGAGAAAAAAAGAGAGAGAATTTTATATAAAATAATGAAATTCACACATTCCTTTATTTCCTTTCGTTGTTTTTTGTAAAAAAATAATAAATATTTTGTTTAGACGCTCTGTTTCCTCTGTGGCCACTATTTTCAAAATTCTTAAGATGCATCTTTATCTTTGTTTTTTATTGGATCCTATTTTCCTTTTGTAGAAGAAGAGGATAGTGTGTTCCCTCTCTCCATTTCAAATATTTTAAATCCATTTCTTTACATTAGATTTCTCTTTCAATGCTTTCTTCCTTTCTTCTTTATCTCTCTCTTCTTCATCGCTCTTTTTTCTTCTTCTTCATCTCTCTCTCATTTCTCTACTCATCTCTCTCTCTTACCCGAGTGAAGGGCAAATCTTCCATACGATATGTAATTCCAATCGTTCCTTTTTGTCCATGGCGAGAAGCAAATTTATCACCAATTTGAGGAATTCTCACAGAGCGAACTTTAACTTTCGTAAATCGATTTCCTTTACTATCAATGGATAACATGACGGTATCCACTACACCATTTTCAGAAGTTCTCAAACCCATGGAACAATCACGTTTAGTTCGATTTAATAATCGATTTTCTTGAACTTCTTGATTGGGTGTTACCTTTTCAAATAATACATAAATAATAATAAATAAATAATAAATAAATAATAAATAAATAAATAATAATAAATAATAAATAATAAATAAATAAATAATAAATAAATAGTAATAAATAATAAATAAATAAATAATAACTAGTAATAAATAATAAATAAATAGTAATAAATAAATAATAACCAGTAATAAATAATAAATAAATAATAATAACTAGTAATAAATAAATAGTAATAAATAAATAATAAATAAATAAATAAATAAATAATAAATAAATAAATAATAATAAATAGTAATAAATAATAATAAATAATAAAAAAATAATAATAAATAATAAATAAATATATAAATAAATAAATAATAATAAATAAATATATAAATAAATAATAAATAAATAAAAAATAAATAAATAAATAAACGAAAGGTTAAGAAGAAGAGACATTACCACATATATATATATATATAATTTATAAAGAAGAGGAGAAATTCCCACACATATATAATAAAAAAAGAATAAAAAAGAACTACAAAAAGTTAAAATAAAATAATAGTATATACTTCCACCCTATAAAAAAGTTATTTCATTCTTTTCTTCTCTAACTTTTCCAATAATAATATCTTCTCCTAAAACACGACTTCCTGGTTCAATGAGGCCATCTGAATCTAATTTACTATAATCTCCTCGTTTTAATCCCATCACAAAGTCTGGATTTGGTTTCTCAAAGGATTCTACCATAATACTTCCTTGTTGTTTCTCGTCATTACTATATGTTCTATAAACAGAGATACATAAAAGTATATTTATTCTAATAAAATAGAAAAAAAAAATGAAAAAAATGAAGAAGAGAGTGTAGTATATTATAAAAGAGATTTGAGAGAAGGAAACATACTATTCTTCCTACTATAGAGATACAAGGAAAAGTAAAGAAACTATTTATCTCTTTATTTTTATTTCATAAACTCTTTTATTTACATAATTTTAAAAACAGAAACCTGTAAAGTAACCTTTTAATACTCTGAAATTTTTGTTGTAAAAAAGAATGTGTCGTTATTGTAATTCGTTTGTATTCTCTTTTATATCTCAATTTCTTTTCATTTTCTCCCAATTTACATTTGTTATTTCTCTTATTTCTCATCTCTCTCTCATTTCTCTACTCATCTCTCTCTCATTTCTCTACTCATCTCTCTCTCATTTCTCTACTCATCTCTCTCTCATTTCTCTACTCATCTCTCTCTCATTTCTCTCTCCCTACTTATCAAATATAATCCTTACCGATAAAATACAGAACGAAAGAGGCCTCTATCAATAGATGATTGACTAACAATTAAACTATCTTCTTGATTATATCCAGTATAACACATAATGGCTACAATTGCATTAATTCCAGCAGGAAGCTCACGAACTCTCAAATATTCCATAGCACGTGTACAGACAAGAGGTTTCTTCAATATAAAAAAATATTTTTTTTAAAAATGAGGAGGGAAGCAAAATAATTCAAAAATGGCCACATAAAGAAGATATCTCATGAAGAAACAAAAATAAAATTAATAAACAGAGATAAGGAAGTATGAAAAAACATCTCTTGGATGAGAAATATCTTCTGCATAAAGTAGGAGAGATATTTCTTGAAAATACGGATGGAATGCATTCAAAAATAGTTTCATGTAGAATTTATATTTCTTATCAAAAACAAAATAGAAACGTAAGATCTCCTTAATAGAATTATTCAAATGCAAAAGATATATACACAGATTTTATTTATATTTACAATACTACTTTTGTTTCTTCTTTATACAATTTTTTGTACTTTTGTTTGGATAATCAAAAATAGAAATCAAATTTCTCATCCATATATACCCACAAAAAAATAAAGTGTAATTTTTATTATTAAAAATAAATTTCCACTCTCTTATGGAATAGATTCTTTCATACATTTTCTACATACTATTTCTGCTTTTATTAGAATTCTTTTTAATTATTCAAAAGCATTGCTTTCTTCATATAGCCATTTTTTTCCTTTAAAACTTTTTTATTGTTTGTCTCTCTTTTCAAGAGATATATATATATATCTCTTTCTCCATTTTCTTCTCCTCCTCTCTCTCCACCTCCCTCTCCTTACGTTTTACCTGTGGATAATAGAGGATGTGTGACAACGTATCTAATCGTAGATTGAAATTTGTAACATAAATACCCATGGCTTGCTTTCCCATTGCTGATTGATACGTATTTCTTGGAGATTGATTATGATCAGGAAATGGTATAACAGAAGCACAAACTCCCAAGATGAGAGAAGGATGAATCTCACAATGTGTATAAGTATTGCAATAACCAGATTTAGATTTCAAATCCTCCATAAACATACTAATCATACAGGTTTCTTCTTCTTCACAATCTATACTTTCAATCATTCCATTCATAACCAGCCATTGCCACCTAAGAATACATTAAAAAAAAAAAAATGCATCAAAAAAAGATAAGTAGAGAGAGAGAGATGAGTTGAGAGAGAGAGATGAGTAGAGAGAGAGATGTGTAGATAGAGAGAGAGAGAGAGAGATGAGTAGAGAGAGGGAGAGAGATGAATAGAGAGAGAGAGAGAGAGATGAATAGAGAGAGAGAGATGAATAGAGAGAGATTAGTAGAGAGAGAGAGAGATAAATAGAAGAGATGAGTAGAGAGAGATGAATATTATTATTTTTTATAGTGCATTGAAACCAACAATAGATTTCTTTCTTTTTAAATTCTTCATCTCTTGTAAATATTCTATTTTCAATATTAAATTCTTTCTTTTAATACTATTTTTATATAGATGTATGGGAGTTTTTCTTCTTTATTTTTATTTCTTCTACGATAATTTCTTAGTATTTATTTTATTATTATTTCTTCTTCTTTACCCATTTATGTTTGGATTCTCTGTAATATAACGAATATGTTTCTTTGTTATATCCAAACTATATCCTTTTTTAACAACAAATAATGGCCGCATAGAACGTCCAGCATCTGTGAAAATTTTAATCTCCTATAAAAATATCAAATAAAATAATAAAAAAATAAATGGAGAAAATGGATATACTATAAACATTTGATGATGAATCAAAGAAATATATCTTTCTTAATATAAATTCACCCAAAAAGCAGACAATTCCATAATCCTATAATTTAAATTTAATATTTTATTTTACTCTATCCTTTTTATTCAATATTCTTTATATATTTCCATTCAAATTCATACTTTTTGATTTAATTTATAGTAGAAATATATCAACACACTTTTATTTTTTCCTTTCATTTTTATATTGTTTTAATTTTTTTATTAGAAGAATTTCTTTAGTTTCTCCTGTTACTGATGTGTATAGTGTTATTTTCACATTCTTTTTCTACTCTCAAGATCTTTGTCTCTTTTTTCACAGTATCTTCTCTTTATATTATCTCAACTCATTCTCTCTCAACTCATCACTCTCAACTCATCACTCTCATCTCTCTCTCTCAACTCATTCATTCTTAACTCATTCATTCACTCTCTCTCTCTCTCAACTCATTCACTCTCAACTCATCACTCTCATCTCTCTCTCTCAACTCATTCATTCTTAACTCATTCATTCTCATCTCTCACTCTCTCAACTCATCACTCTCTCTCTCAACTCATTCACTCTCATCTCACTCTCTCTCAACTCATTCATTCTCATCTCACTCTCTCTCTCAACTCATCTCTCTCCCAACTCATCACTCTCTCTCTCAACTCATCACTCTCTCAACTCATCACTCTCTCAACTCATCTCTCTCTCAACTCATTCATTCTCTCTCTCAACTCATTCATTCTCATCTCACTCTCTCTCTCAACTCATCACTCTCTCCTCATTCTTCTTTTTTGTTACCTTTGCAGACAAATTCTTCACAATGGAAGTACTGGAGGAGATTTCACATCGACGTCGAAGTACAAGAAGAGTATTCACTAAATCTTCTGCTTCATGACAGCATCCAGACCATTCTCCATTAACAAAAATTTTAATTTTATCTTTCAAAGATTCTGGTGGAATTTCTTCTAATTTATCCATACCCCAATCCTACCATTAAAAGTTTAAGAGAAAATACAATTGTAGAATAAAAATTGGATTTCTTTATGAAAGAAGATAAACACATGAAAAAAATTATCAAACCATAGAAAAAGAAAATACAGTCTATTTACAGACATAACATACACTTTCATGTAGAAATATTCTAATTTATAGAGAGTAAAGCTCTCTCTATTCGTAGTTTATATAAACTAAAATTCTATCTCTTATTTTCTCACTATGCATTTCTCTCTCTTATTCTCTCTCTCACTCTCATTTCTCTCTCACTCTCATTTCTCCCATTTCTCTCTCATCTCACTCCCTCTCATTTCTCTCTCATTATTCACACTTATCTCTCTCATCTCTTTCTCTCATCTCTCCCATTTCTCTCTCTCTTTTATACTTACTGCTAAAAATTCTAAAATATCTTCAGGATTGCTTCCAACACTCAATTCACACATGAGGGCCAAATTTTTCACCAATCCCACCGCTTGCCCCTCCGGAGTTTCTGCAGGGCAAATCATTCCCCAATGAGTATTATGAAGTTGACGAGGTTTTGCAATTTTTCCTTCTCTTCCAAGAGGTGTATTCAATCGTCGTAGATGAGAGAGGCAAGAAACATACGTTAAACGATTTAAAACCTGAGAAAAAAGGATGGTAGAGGATGAGAAATGGAGAGGATGAGAAAGAATTCATTGAAAGGATGAGAAATGAAAAAGAATGAAATGAAAAAGAATGAAAAGGATGAGAAATGAAAAAGAATCATTGAAAGGATGAAAAAATAGACACATACTATATAGAATCAAATAAAAAACTAGAATGAAAAAGAGAGCTATCCACTCTAAAGATAAAACTCTGAGCAGATGAAAGTAGAAAATTTTTCTTTTAATTTCCATCTGAATATAATTTACTCCCAAAATTTCACTCTCCCTTCAATGAAGATTTCTTTTATGCATATCGTCCAGATCAAATTTTTTTTTTGCTGTTTCAATTAACTATTTCATTTTATCCACTACTGTAACTCGGATTTATTTCCTTTACAATTATAATACTAAACGGTTATTTAAAGATCCATTTTAACTCTTTGTGAATACCTTTGCTTTGCTCTATTCTAAAATCCAAGCAAACTTCTTCATTCTATAGGAGTCGTCTCTTTTAATAGTTTAGATATCTTTTTTTGATTTTCATCCCTCGTAGACTTCTTTTCAAACTCTCCACTTCTCATCTTTTCCTCATTTCCATCCATTTCAATTTTTCTTTTCTACGTTTCTTCCTTTTATTTCTCTCCATTTAACATTGCTTTTTCTCAATCGCATCTTCTTCTCTCTTCATTCCCACGCTGCTCGTTTTTCCTCCTTTATCTCCCATCTTTACTCATCCCTCTCTTATCCACCTCACATTGTCTCCTCTTCCTCCTCCATCACTTCCTCCATCACCTCCTCTTCCATCACCTCCTCTTCCTCCACCATCCATCACCTCCTCTTCCTCCTCCATCCATCACTTCCACCATCCATCACTTCCACCTCTTCCTCCTCCATCCATCACTTCCACCTCTTCTTACTTGAGCCACGCCTGTACGTACAACTTTTCCTTCTTTATCTTTGCCCCAATTTCCAGTGGCCAGCTGATATTGCATGCCTTGGGTGATTTGAGAGGCACTACGAACAGCGCCTGCAATATCAAATGTTTTTCCATTATCAACTTGACGCTGAATAATACGACGAACATCTTTCACCATTTTTCGAAATAATGTTCCAAAACTACTGGCCATGAGAGGACCAGCCATATCCATTCTTTTTTTACCAAAATGATCTCGATCATCTTCTTTAATCCTGAAAGAAGGAAGAAGAGAAGAGATAAAAAGAAAGAAATTGCCTTGAGAGGGAGGATAGAGAGAGAGATGAGAGAGTGAGAGATGAGTAGAGAGAGATGAGTAGAGAGAGAGATGAGTAGAGAAATGAGAGAGAGATGAGTAGAGAGAGAAGAA